>JANUSC010000392.1:0-201611 GCA_025200525.1 Camellia lanceoleosa
TCAATGATAGTCTAACTCAAATGCTCGCACACTTAGCAACACCAAAAGCATACAAAATCCTAAACTAAAAATTAAAATAAGAATGTAACTTTAAATTAATTAATTTCGCTAGTAAAGTCCTTTTTAAGAATCTACGCCTGTAAATTTGATGGGTCGCTTAACACACCAAAAATTAAATACTAAACTATACCTAATTCAATTAGAATAATGGCAAGTCCTGTATCGATCCACAGTGTGACTATTGTGAAATCAAACTAATTTAATTATCAAATTCCTAAAATTAATTTTTGATGAAAAGATTGGTTGTTTATAAACCTAATTTAATAATCTAATAAATTAAACTAGGGAATTGAATTATTAAGAATAATTGAAATTGCTTATCAATTGGGGAAAAATCCTAGGTAGATAATTCACCACTTCAACCACATAATTAGGGTTTCCAATTGAAATCAATTATGCTATGGTTTGAACGGATTAATGTTTCGCAACTACAAGTTCAAGCATTTGACAAGTTAAGTTGTCATCATATTCAATGTACGAGCACCAACCATCTCAAGCAATACTTAATCGCTCACTCTAAACTAAGGTAGTGATATTTAATTTCGCTCTTTTCGTAGCATGGTTCGTCTTCCATACCTTGGAATGTATGAATGGAATAGAAAACACATGTATGGATAACATTCAACAATCACGAAAGTTAAATATTCGAAGGAATAATGAAAATTATATAAAAGAAACTTCTAAACACCATACACAAATGTTCAAACCTTTACATAATTTAAAAAAAATAAAAGAAAGCTAAATACTTACATAGCTGCTGGGTTTCATCAAAACCCTAGAAAAGGAGAGAGATCTAGCCACTCAGCTTTATGGAGGAGTGGGAGGTAGATGGAGAAGGAACCACCATGGGAGACATCTTTGAAGCTTCTTGTTCCTTTCTTTCCCAAACCCTAGCCTCTCTTTAGGTCAAAACAATTTCGTAACCCTAGAAAAGTCTTTCCTTTTTTATACTTTCACTCACTTCCAAACAGGTTTAAAACATCATCTTTGACTTTTTCAAAAAAGTCAACTCATTCAAATTTTGTCTTTTTACCCATTTTATACTCCGACGATGTAACCCGATTGACATTCAACACACATAAATATACGGTTTGACCAAAGAAGTGAAATTAAGAGATTCTAATTAACTACCTCAATGATGTACATTTCAATTTTAATCAAGAGCATTACCGTATGTGATTTATTGCATGGATTGCAACTTAGTTTTTCACTGGCCTTTGAGGATGGGCCAAATGGCATCGCATTATTGGATGCCTCCAATCTTATTCCTGCAAGTCATTATGATTGACTTCCAAGACCACATTCCTTTTATTCAAGGGTGGTATTAATTTCTGATATGATGTTTGGCCTATGTCCCTTTGAGCATTATCTAGTCTCTTGAAATTCAAGCTTCGAGCCACACCATTAGCCTTATTATTCAAGATTCTTGGGACATGAGTTACATTTCCTATTTGAAATTGAGAAAATAGATGTAATGCAACAACATAGTATTTGAAAATCCCTTTCACTTGGTTAACCACCAATTGAGAATCTCCAAATATGTCAATCAAGATGAACTTGTAATCCAATAAGAATTTTCAAATTTCACTATTAAGGCATCATATTCAACTTGGTTATTAGAACAAGTAACTTCATCTACTTTGAAACCATGTGTGGTTTCTACCTCTTGTGGTAATTTAATCACAATACCAATTCCATGCAGAAAACATATGTAATGCAACAACATAGTATGACAAAGATGTTATACTTTGACATTTGAAAACTTTCACTTGGTTAACTACCAATTGAGAATCTCCAAATATATCAACTGCATGAACTTGTAATTCAATAAGAATTTCCAGCCCCACTATTAAGGCTTCATATTCAACTTGGTTATTAGAACAAGTAACTTCATCTACTTTGAAACCATGTGTGGTTTCTACCTCTTATGGTAATTTAATCACAATACCAATTCCAATTAGGCCATTGGTTTTTGATCCATCGAACCACATTTGCCATGGCTCAACACTAGCCATATCAAGTTCCATTATCTCTTGACTTTCTGTTTGAGATGGATGGACTGCCAAAAAATTCTAAAACTTGTCCTTTATCGCTTTTGGGGAACATATTCTAAATGAAATTCTCGATATATTATCCATTTGCTAATTCTTTCCTCAACATAGGTCTAGATAATATGTACTTAACCAAATTTGTGGTTGCAATTATGAAGACAAAGAGGCAAATGATAGTATCTTAATTTCATTGCAAGAAAATACAATGCAATGTACAAATTTTTCTATAGTCAATATTTACATTCACAAGAATTTAAAAACCTACTAAGGTAATAAACATTTTGCTCCTTGCCTTTTTCATTGTCTTGGGCTAAGAAAGCTCCTAATAAATCTTCGGCCGCAAATTTATGTACAACTTCAAGGGCTCATCACCCTTGGTGACATCAACACCGGAGGATTGGCCAAGTAGGCTTTGATTCCTTTGAAAGCAATTTGATGCTCATTGTCACCAAAATTCTTCTTCATCTTTAGCCTTAACAAGGAAAAATACTTTAGTTTTCCTTACAAGAAAGTTAGAAATGAATCTTCAAGAAAATTAACTCGCCTAAGGAACCTTTGCAATTCTTTCTTACTTGATGGAGGTCCGCTTCAATGATGGCTTTGGTTTTATTCTCGTCAATCAGATTCCTTTCTTGTGTACTATATAGCCTAAGAAGTTTCTAGATGATACGCCAAAAGCACACTTAAAAGGATTGAGTTTCAACTTGAACTTTCTCATTCTTTCAAAGGCTGCTTCTAAATGAAACAGGTGCTCCTCCATGGATTGAGATTTCACTACAATATCATCAATATAACACTCTAAATACCCTCCAATGAGGTTATGAAAGATAGTGTTCATGGCCCTCTAATATGTAGCCCCAAAGATTTTCCGTGCCAAATGGCATTTTAACCCATTCAATGTGCTAATATTCCCAGACATCTAAATGTCGCTTTGTGGACATCCTCCTCTCGCAATGCAGATTTGGTTGTAACCAGAGTGCCCATCCATCATTGATAAGATTTGATGCCCCGTCAATCGCCCACCAACAAATCCACTATAGGCATAGGGTACTCATTTTTTGGAGTAATCTTCTTGCTTTGTTCGCCCCTGTGTTCTTTAATTCAACATCTTTACCTCCTCCTCATAGATAAAGTCTCACCACAAGGCTTCTTCTTCTTGTATCTCCGGACTTTTGTTTCAATGTCCAATGCACAAGATTTGTCAAGGGCCAAAACTCGCCTCGTTGCTTTTGCTTGGCAAATGATTATCCCGGCTTCTTTCTCTTGCTTATGTAATTTTGGACTATTGATTTTACATCCAACATTGAGAACTTAATTAGAGCCAAAGACTTGGCTTCTTGGACTTTATTTCTTTTGCCTACAACCAGCACCATTGTTATCCTTAACAACAACCTCCTTATCAAGACTTCCTAGACTAAGTACTTCAGTATGTCACTTCTTCATCACCGCCACTTTGGTCGAGCCATCGCTTCCTTAGTATAATGAGTGGTGTCACCCTCAATATACGCTTTGGCTTCTTTCAAGTCTACACAAGCCGTGAAGGGTCGAGGATCTCAGATCAATTTTCTCGCTCTCCCATTGCCTAAGGCCATCATTATTTTCTCGATGCAAAGAGGAAGGCACACACTTGTTGGTGTGGATCTAATCTCTACCAAGTAAAGCATTGTACTTAGCATTGCTATCGATGACTAAGAATGCTATCATGCGCCTCCGTTCCCACACTCAAAGTTGATGGGCGAATTCTCGAGCCATCTCTGCTTGTTTCCAAATAAACCGTGATGGTTGTGGTTGGGATTAACCTGAGATTCTTTTTCCCTAGTTTCTTTAAGGAAGATTTCGATAGTAAGTTCACTGCTGCCCCAT
Source organism: Camellia lanceoleosa (assembly GCA_025200525.1). Lineage (NCBI taxonomy): Eukaryota > Viridiplantae > Streptophyta > Magnoliopsida > Ericales > Theaceae > Camellia > Camellia lanceoleosa. Next base: position 3,975 of record JANUSC010000392.1, read on the forward strand.
TATCTATCAAGACTCGATTCAATTGTATCCCATCGAAAAAGGCCTTGATATACAAAGGCTTAATATGCTGTGTCATAGAGTTCGAGGGATACTCAAAGGGATATGAGAGGTTAATGCTTACCTCTTCTTCACTCTCATATTCGCCTATTGGGGTAACCATTCCAGAATCATCTTGCACTATACTCACTTGTGAGTCTTCACTAGAGACCTAATTGGGTCAATTTCTCGCCTCTTGGTTATCATCTCTAGCTTGGAATTCATGCAGAGTATGTGTACCATATTCATCGACATCGAGCCAAATTGAATGGTCGCGTACTCGCTTTCTTCTTGGCCACCTTGTTCGCCATTCAAGCATCCTTCATCGCATTCTAGTACAAAGATACTAACGAGCTCCTTCGAATGGTCTTTTTCTCGACTAGCTTTTCACCTAAAATGTTTGTTCACCATGAAAGCTTTGAACATTTCTTCTTCAACCATTTCTTTCTTTTCGCTTAAGCTTTCTTTCCGCCTCGCTATCACTTTCCATCAATGCCTTCTCCAATCCTGCTAGACTGGATTTCTCTCTGGCTTTTAGTTCAGAGTGAACTTTGGCCAATTTTTCTCTGCTGCAACCCATTTTGCCTTGTAGAGTTGGTTTTGGAGTATGGTCTGACTTTGGATTCTTCTTTCCTTCTGTCTGGACCAATGAAGAGCTCTCTCCACTCTCTTTCAGGTCTTGCTGGTACGGAGTATACCTATGCTGAATTTTCCTCCTTTGTGATCTAGAAATTATGGGGACCATGTCTGGTTCCTTTGTTTTTGGGTGCTTAAGCAATACCCAATTGTTTGGAGCCACCAAAGGAGGCTTGATCATCCTGCCTTGGCTTCCAATTACATCTCTTTGGGTAAACACTTCCCTAGGTTTGTTCTGCATCACAAACCAATCTGGGACCCCAGGTACCCATGGACTTCATCGATTCTACCGTTTAATCGCTTTTTCTTCCTTCGAAGTCACCTTCGAAGCAGGTTGTGAAGGCCACTGTTTGGCCCTAACTTCATGCTTTGGGCCTAACTCAGGCCTTTGTTGAAGGTGTCCACTTTTTGTCCTACGCGAGGTCGCCTAGGGCCAATCTCTTTGATCCCATAAACCGAACTCTCTAGTCTCTTCTCGTAATGACTACTTATTCTATAATAATTAGGTGGCTCGACTCATATAAAGGCCTTTTGCCTTTGGAATGCACTCTATCACCGTTGGTTCAACCATCAATGGTCACGCCAAACACCGATGGATATGGCCTTTTATTATAAGCATTGGTTGGTTTAGACATCTTTGCACATCTCGTAATATTGCTTCCCATCAATTGGAAGTCCTTTCAACCATTTGTAGCTCACCGCACTGGGACACATCCTCAGACATAAACCGCTTCTAACGAAGTCGTCATCCAAAGGTTTCTTCATCGTAGTCTTCCTTTGATGTGAGAAATCTTGTCTAATAGTCATGGATTTCCAATGTCTTTCTTGCTAGTTATTCTGTTGGCGACGCATCAAGACGCTGATTTCTTCTAATTCTTTTAATGACAAGCTCAAAGTCCGCATAATGACATTGGTCGCCACTTCTTCAATTTCTAGAAATGGATTACCGCCGATCCTCATAGCTTTTTTCTCGCTTTTGGCCGAATTTCAAATTTCTTCCGAATTTGTTCTTGGATCCTCGCCTTGAAAAACAATATAGTTCCTAGTCGAGTAAGACTAAGAATTATGTCATTTATTATATATTTTTCCTTTAAGTTAATCAGGAGATGGAATTTTGACCCATTTTGGTAACTTAGGGAAGTTGGCTGCAAGCAAATGATTAAAAATGTCATATGCCTTAGTTAAATCGAAAGAGTATTTCCTGTGAAGGTCTTTCTTTTTAAATTGCTGGTTAATTGTTGTGTCCTTATGAATTAGTACTTCACAGATCATGTGTTCTTTCTCCACAATCTCGTGATCGATCTCATAATTAGATCTTTATAATATGTCTTGTACGATGCATTGTTTCGATCTTGTTCCTCCTCTAGTAATGCTTCAGATCTAGACACCTTATAAGTGAGTTCTACTAAGTCTCTCAACTCGCTTGAGCCAAACTTCTTTCGAAGCCTAAACTCCAAGCCATTTTGAGCCAATCTTACGAATTCTGGCTCTGGCAAGATGACTCTACATTTATTTCGAGCCCTTTTAAATCTGGCAACAAACTGAGTAGCTTTTTCTTCAGTTTTGACTAATCTTGCCAACCGCCATGGAAATCTCGTCTGATTGAAGAATTGACATGAAATGTCTCTTCGACGAGTTGCCAAGTTTGATGGAGCTGTGTAAGGTTAATGTACCATACAAATGCTCCCGCTTAGAGAGTTTGGGAATAGTCTCATCTTCATATAGTCATTATTAATGAATTCGCATTGAGCAAAGAAACCTAGCAATATGCTCCATCGCTGATTGGTTTCCATTCCTATAAAAGGGCAAAATCTGCATCCTCAAACCTCTTGGGTATTCATGTACTCGCTTACCCATTCTCGGGTATGGTTTCAGACACCGGAGTCTGGACCTCCCGAGCCATTGGTCTACGATCTCTCTAACAATGTCAGAATTTGGTCTCTAGGACCATATTTTGTGCCTCACGAACCATCGTTGAGGCAAACATAGGATTTGGTGGGCAAACTTGTGCTTGTGGTCCTCTTGGTCCATAAGGTGGTATATTTGGGACTGATTGTCCCTGTGGTGCAGTTGTCATTGTGGGTAACCCCTTTGAGCCTGTACTATGAAAGGTGCTGGGACTGGTGTTGTGTCTCTTCCATTTGTAGGAAAACCTTCCAACCCCCCGTATATAAATTCGAATAAGGGATTAGTGAACCCCCTTGTGCCAAGTATGGCTTCGAACATGGGATTTGGAATCATTCTTATGCCATTTTCTTGTACTGGGCTAGATCCACCAAATTGCATGGCTTCACTGTTAAGTATTGAGGCATTCTGACCTGCTATAGGCCTTGGAATGGGTTCGTACCAAGACTGAGGTGATGGTCTTTCATAGTTCTGATTACTAGTTTGACCATTAGAATGTCCATTAACTTGCATAGGCTGTTTATCTCTAGTCAATCTTTGCTGAGGGATATTCGAAACTTCCTCCATGTGTCTTACGTTTGTTGGTTGGTGGTTATTCATTCGATCCAAAAAGGATGTTGCCCACCTTTCTATTGTGTTCATTAATTGCTGTCCCATAGCATTTACTAGGCCACCCCATGGATTTATTGGCTGAGTAGATGGAACAGTGGATGATCCAATTCCTTGGTCTCCCAATATTATGAACATGTGGTACTTGTTCAAGTGTTGGTCTGCTTGACCATAGGTTCCGATAAAATGGGAGTTTCCATAAGATGTGTTATCACATTATCCTCCTGGATTAGGTATCTCCTCTCCTTCCACGCTTTCTTCCAAGCGCTCATTTTCTCCTTGTCTCCTACGTCTACCTATTTCAATTAGTCCCACTGGATGAGCCAAAGATATATGCAGGCTTTTTTGACTATTGCATCTTATTATTATATTTGCAAGCTGCAAGAAGGATCAATCACCTTACAGAGAATTAATTGCCAACTAATTATCGACGATTGTGTTTTTAATTCTTTCAAATTTCAATGAAGAGGACTTTACCGGTGGCTTGATTTAGGAGAATTTAAGCAATATAACAATTAAATGAAGAACAGCTTGAAGTATCTCATAAAATGAAAAACTTACAGTGCCTCATTTGGTTTAGGTTTCCCAAAATTTTGGGAAAAATTCTCTACAAATAAGTTTTCAAAAGTAATCAAACCAAACAAATTTTTTCAAAAAAATTTCCCAAAACTTGTTTGGTTTACAAATTTTCCAAATATGGGTCTCTCTCATACACATCAAATCAATCACTTTTTTCAAAACTCTCTTCAAAATAATTTTCCAAAACATCTTTTGAAAAAAACCAAACCAAACAACTTTTCGTACTTTTTATTTCTAAAACTTATCTCCCCAACTCAAACCAAACAAACCCACAAAGATCCAAACTTAGCCCCCTAGAGGTTTACAACAACAATCTACTTGAAACTACTCTTATGAACGGCGCGTGAATTTAAAGTACAGGGAATGTTAGACTAGAAATGTAAAACTGGAAAGGAAAATAAGTATAAAAGACTGATTTTTTGGATCTAACTCTGGGGACTTTTTCTAGGGCCTTTCCTTCTATTTAGATTGCTCGAGGATAACCATCGAACTGCACTTTCAATCGTTGAATCGCTTCCTCCATGATTGCCGATCATGTTGCCTTAAGATTAGCTTCATCACGCTTATTACTTGCGCTAGGCTTTCCTAAATTTAAATTTAAATGTGAGTAACTATTGATGCCACATCACAAAGTTGTATTTCTTTTATTGATCCACCGCTACTCAGATCTAGTAATAACCAATACTAATCGCCACGCAGTATGATCAGATCAAGACTTGAATAATCTTTTATATTATCCTTATTTTGTTACTGCTGAATTGTAATTGGCTTGCACAAAATATGTAGCCAACAACAATTAAGTAAAACATGAATACATACTTAGTCAAGAATATAAATGATAAGTGAAATTTTTTATAAACATAAATACTAATGTAAAACTAGATTGTTGAGATCACAATCTTATTTTAAATAATAAACAATAAACATGTCTTTTAAATATATAGTATTACACAAATATTTTTCTATCAACTTTTTATTTTAATTATTAAATGTATGAAATTAATTGCACAATTACACAATTCTGTTAAATATTTCATCTCATAATACAAATTTATTGAACCCCTATTGCATATTATTTACATACTATTGGTGTAAGAATGCATTAATATTAATATGAAATATATTTTTATATGTCAAGGGTTGTTGTGTCTCGTTTCCTGTGTCATGAATATCTTACATGATAAAAAATATAACATTAGTCATTAGTATATTTTCATTTATGTAAAAAATGTGAAATAATTTTTTTTTTTTAAAAATGAAATGATATTGTAGCTTAATATTTCGATGGATGTATGAATTTCATAATTGTTTTCAAAATATTTATAGATCTATACTTATAAGTGTTTGTAAAGTCACTTTCATAAAATGTTAAGTTACATAATTTATTTTGTCATCTGTAAGTAATCAGATGACAAAAATTAATCAAATTTTTTATTTGATGTATTTATTTTCTAATAATTGAGTTATTATGATATTGTTTGGGCATCATTTGATTTTTTTTCTTATAATTTGACTAAAATGTGCGGATGATGCATATTATTTTTCTTGAATTTCAATAATAAATACGATAATTTCGCTTCAATTGCTTAAGTTTGCTTAGAGAGTTTGTTGCAATAGATCTTCTCGCAATTTTTATTTCACTATCTTCTTGTTTTTCTTCTTACTCACCATTATAACTCATTGTAATAAAAAATATTTTGACGAGTAAGAGTTTGAAGCGATATCATATTGTTATGAATTCCAAAATTCATTTTTCTCAATAATGTGATTTTTTCTATGAGAATAAAAAAAGTATAATTATTGTGGTCGTAGAGTTGTATTGCAACGTTTTTGTTTGTTATTGAAAGTGTTTATTGTAAACACTTGTTTGTATGACATGTATGTATATATATATTGAACATAAGTTGATAGGAGAACAATATACAATTTCGTATTTTTTTTCTAACAAATATAATCATATTACTAAAGCGATACGTGTCATAAAATTAAAGTATCTGATAGTAATATAGTGTTACAGATTGACAATGTATGAATACAGTAACATATATAAATTTACATTTATATTTTTTTTTATATATTTATATATGTAGACATTGATATATATATACATAAAAGATATTACAAAAATAATATGTGTAATCTTTACAACAATATAATATAGGTAACAATGAGAAATTAATTATTTATAATTAAATAGTTGGTCATGATGTAGATGTTTAGTGTTGTATTTTTGTATGTATGCATTATTTTTTAATTAGATTATTAAATTCACATAAAATTTGAAAGGAATTTGTGAATAATTTGTGTAAAATTAGAGATTAGTGAAGAAAAATTTTAAAAAATAGAAGTTTATAGTGTTTGGTTTGATTTATTTTTTCAAACTTTTGTTTTGAATTTTTTGATTTTCATATTTTTTATCTTTGACATTTTTTTTAATAACCATTTATTATCGTTTTAGATTCACTTAATTTTCTATTTTTTTTTAAAATTTTATTTTGAGATTTAGGTTCACTTAATCTAAATACACTTATAAAATAATTTTTTGTATATTCTTTTTAGAAAAAAAAATTATGAATATTAAATAATAGGAAAAAGTACATAAATAGTCCTTATAGTTTGGGACTTGTGTCATTTTGGTCCTTGACTTTTCAATTGTGACACATTTGACCTCAATTTTGAATATTGTTCCAAATAAGGACAATTGAATATATAATTAGATTTTCAAGGGTAAAATTGTCAATTTGATAAAATATAAACTAATTTGACAAAAATAAATATCAAACAAATATTTTTGAATTTTTAAAAATTATTTCTACCTACTAAAAATAAAATTATGTAAAATTGATAAATCTTTTAAATATTTATTTATTTTTTTTACCAAATTAATTTTTATTATGTGTTTGGATGATGATCATGTAAAATTAATTTTAAAAAATTAATCATGTAATTTTTATTAATTTTATGTAATTTTATCATTGGTGGATAAAAATAATTTTTAAAAAATTAAAAATATTTTTTTGACATTTATTTTTGTCAAATTTGTTTATATTTTATCAAATTGACGATTTTACCCTTGAAAAATCTAATGATATTTTCAATTGTCCTTATTTGGAACAAGATTCAAAATTCAAGGTCAAATGTGTCACAATTGAAAAGTCATGGATCAAAGTGACATAAATCCCAAACTATTGGGACTATTAGTGTAATTAACCCTAAATAATAATTACAAAAAAATATATAATAATAAAAAATTAGTACATGTTTGAATTTATAAATTTTTTACTAATATTTTACTTTTTAATTCTATTTAAATTATTAGATATTATATGTACAACAGTAAAGAAATACATAAAAGAAATAAGAAAGATTTTAGAATTCAATCATTAATTCAAAAAATAAGGAGACAGATTTGTGTTATATGACTTTTGGAAGGAGAAAAATAGAAAATTGATCATTTTTAATTGTTAAAGAAATAAATAAATGTTAATGTTAATTTTAAGGAAAAAAGAAAAAGAAAGTGTATGAAGATAACCTACGAATTTTTAAATGCAACACAAATCTATATTTTAAAAACGTATGCACTTCTGACTAGATTTGAAGGAATTATTACAATTTTAAAATTCAACCAAAATTAATCACAGTGATATGTATTGTAAATAATATGTATATCAAAATAAAAGCATATACGTGAAAATAAGAAGGAAATAGTTGATTTATATAGGACAATTCATGACTTTTAAAAAATATAGTAAATTTGATAGAGTAAAATTGAGGTTTAGAAAAAGTAGAAAACATGTAAGCTCTTTACACTTTTACAATAGTAGCAGATAGCAGATAGATAGATAGTAGATGGTTAAAAATGTGAATTCTTTCTGTACTAGCTGAATTTTAATATGTATATTAGGCCTTGTTTGTTAGTTATATATTTTTGTTAAAAATACACTAAGTCACTATAAATTGGCACATTATTCTCTATTTTTTATACATCTTTTCGTAAAAAATTAAAAATTACTAAAATAATCTATTTTCAAACAAGGCCTTAGTTTATAAATGATATAGGTCATAAGGGTTGGGTTGACAATTAATTAAAAAGTCAAAAATTTAATTAAAAAATTAAAAATTATATAAAAGTTAAAAGATTTCATTTTTTTTATATTTGCACGTTTTTATAAAAGTTAAAAATATTAATTTTTATTTCATATTTTAGCTAAAAAATTAAAATATTACTAAAATAACATTCCTAAAATCTTTAGTTTGTAGTTGATAATTTAAAAAATTCTAAGATTACACACACCAATTGATACACCAATTGTACCAACATATTCTATACTATTATCACTTCAAAATTATACCTCACCCTTTATACAAACTAATAGAAACTCAAAACTTATAAAATTATATCACATCATTTATTAGTACACTAATTGATATATCAATTGATGTATATATCATTATTAAAAAAAAAATTACTATCCTATGACTTAATTCGTGATAAGATACAATCACTATTTATAACATTGGTGCTAGCTCGATCACCCATTTTTGGAACTCGAAGTAGATCACCAGACATTCGTGAGGCAGAACTTGACAAACTTATTCCCAAGAGATTATTTGAAAATTGGTATTACTTCATCTTCAATCAGTTTATGAATTATTAAGTTTCTCAAGGTGCCACAAAAAAAAAAAGAAAAAAGAAAAAATTACGAGCATAATTTTTGCACCAAAACATCATTCAGAATGATATAGGAGTGATTTTCATTTTTTCACAAGGGTGTTTGTTGCATGTTCAGCTCTACGAGACGTGTAGATAAATTTTAATCTTCTTAACAAGAATCCTTGATAAGAGAATCGATTTTATAAAGTAATTTTTTCTAATCCTAGAATTTTGCATAGTATGACTAAGGGGTGGTTTGGGATGATCTAAATAAGTGTATTTTTTGACTTTTTATAAAATATGGATTAAGGCCAAGTTTGGCATGTCCAGAAAAAGTCAAAAAGTCAAAAAGTTACTCAAAAAGTTAAAAAGCTTAACACTATTTATAAAAAGTCAACAATTACTACAGACAACTCTCAATTCTAATTTTCTCCTACAAACCAATTTTACAATTTTTATTACACATTTTTCTATAAAAAGTCAAAAAGTTAATCCAAACATCTATATTTTTTTTCCTCAATTTTTAGTCTAAAAAGACAAAAAGTACACTTATTTAGGACACCTCAAACAACTCCTAAGTTTGAAGTGATGTAATAGAGAGGTGATATAGCTTAAATAAGATGATGTGACTTAAATAAGATAGTAACTTTTTGACTTTTTTAAGTTATGACAAACAAGGCCTAAGATTTGATATTAAAAATTTTAAAACAATCTATTGTGCCTGAATAGTAAATTTTGATCATATAACATAGCACCTGAAAAAATTATTTTAGAAGATCTATGCTTCTTGGGAAGCATAGATAAATATCAGTTTGAATCATATTGATCCACACGAGGAAAAGATATAACAAGGAAGCAAGGAGCAAGTTGTAGGTATTAAACTGTTGAATCTAAAATTATAAAGATTAAAATAAAATTTAAATAAAAATGATAAGAGTTAAAAAATGTAATTAGTCTGAAAAATAAGATGAAAGTTCATGGGATAGGGGCAGGATCCGTGCGTTCAATTTACGAAAAATGTACACAACGATCAAGATTTATTTATTCTAATATATTTTTATGGGTAAATGATAAGATATATCTTTTCAGATTTTCTTAAAATATAAATTAGTTATAGTTAAAAAATTACAACCATTTTTTTGTTAAATTTTTTTATTTAATATAATTAATAAAAAAATAAAATTTTTAACTATTATTCTATATAATAAAATTATCAAGATTATTAATTAAAATAAATTTTTGATATAATTAAAAACTGTTAATTGAATTGATAATTTTATTAATGAAAGGAATAATTTATAGTGAAATTAGAAATTACGGAGGACAAATGGTATTTTAAACAAATGTTGAGATTTGTTTGTAATTTACTCTAATTTTAAATAGGCATTGTCTCAGAAGTCATGAATTACCGCCTAATTAAAATGATTACCTATATATACCAAAAAAAACTTAACTGATCAAGGGTTTACGTATTCACAGAATCGAATTTTAATCTGGACATTCATATCACAACACAGACAACACACTCAAATCTTCTTCTTCTTCCTAGTGTCTCTGGTCTCCCTCTGTTTCTGTGAAGCTGAGTCACCCACGCATCTTTCTCTGTGCAGGTGAGAATCTAAAGATCTCAATTTTGCTGCAATTATGCCCTATTTATCATCAAAACTCTCTTATTTGTGTACCCCCTTCATTAATTTATTGCTTTGTCTATGTTCAATGTTGAATTGTTTGTTTGGTGCTCTTGCTGATTTGGTTCCCGCCATTGTCGCAAAACTTTAATGTTAAAATTGAAGCAACTTTTGTAGAATTGGGAAAATTTGATTTTTTTTAAAAAAAAAAAAGAAAGAAAGAAAAAGAATTTGCGAGATTTAGTTATGTTTTTTGCTTAGAAAATAAGGTTATTTGGGGTTGGAAGGAATGAAGAGAATCATTGGAGAGCCCGCTTGGGAACTTGGCCTTTTTAGTGGTTTTTTTGCTTTTTTATGAGATGAACAAAGGTTAGTGTGTTTGGGATAGTTTTTTTAGTTGAGTAGATGGTTGTGGAGAAAAAATTGATTGATTGATGGGTAATATATCATATTTTGGTTTTTTGTTGGCTATTTTAGCCAATTTTCCCTCCCCCACCCCACCCCCCCCCCAAAAAAAAAAAAAACAGGGCCTAACTTATTGGTGTTTGTCATTTCAAGTTATTTGCTTTTATCTGTGACCGTTGCGTGTAATGTTGTAATATGTTTTGTGTTACTGGTGATTGTTATGTTCAAGCCAATTATCGGTAAAAAGGGACAGATTCAAGATTCTGGCTTTGGGTATTAATGCACATGTAAATCCTAATCGAGAAAATCTGCTGAAAAAAATAGAAAAGTACAATATGAATTTCTACCAATGGATAAAATGAATAATATTAATTTCACTTGACATTTTTTGTCAAACATAGGTGAATACAACAAAATGATTATACAATTGAGGAAAATCATCACAATATTAGACAACGCTTTTTTCAATACATGCGATCTATCTGGTAACTAGCTAGTAAATAATCTTCCATCCGATTGTTTGTAGGTTGGTCTTGACAAATTTTGTTGTTCAAAATTCACGTTCAATGTGCAATTGAAGTAGGCAAAGTTAACACAAGACGAATCAATCTATCAATAAGAGGATAACACATTTCAATAAGCACTATCAAATATTGTGAACTCATTTTCAATAATATTATGTCAAACATAATCAATTTTCTCATTGTCATAGAATGTACAAATAAAAATGGATAACAAAGCAAGGGCATCAACAAATTGAAGTGTGATGTATAGAAAACATACAAATAACACAGCATACATAGGACACAAACAAGAGTGATAAGAAACAAGGATAAGTACAACAATAGAAGCAATCTAGAACAATATATATATATATAAAACACCAGTTGCATACATAGTAAAGACAAGGCTATACCCCAACAAGACAGCAACTGCCAACAACTTCAATACAAGTGAAAACAAAAACAATGAAGAAAATCCATTACACATGACCCAAAAATTGATCTTTTATATATAGTAACTAGCTTGACATAAAGTTTGGGCAATATTTTTTAAACTGAACTACAAAACTAATTTAAAAGTTTTGTCATGTAACTAATTTGGGGTTATGAATATCTGTACATTTTTTTGGTGGGTAGAACCCTTATAATTTTGGGATTATCTTACTATTTGCTAACTATAATACAGGGTTTTGGGGGTGCAGTCTATGCCCACCACTTGGATCCATTGCTATTTGTAGGTCCCTTATGTTTCAGGGTAATCCATACTTTTCAATACATTAGATATTTAATATGTGCATGCATTTCCAAAGAACCACACCCCCCCCCCCCCCTTCACGGAATGTGATTTGAGCCATACTATTGACCGGATGTCCTTTATTGCTCACTATATATGCCCTTCCTACAGCATGTTATTTTAATGTAGTTCTTCTTTTCTCTTTTCCTTGGGCTTCTAAAATTTTTCTTGAATTTGCGACTTGCCTACTTAGACAGTTAGCTGAACACATATTAAATATCACACAGTTTGGGGGTTCATTGTAATATGTAATGCTTTACGAATTTCTGTTGCTTGGCAATGAGCTCAAATTTATCAGATTTACTTTTAGCATTTTTCGGATTAAAGCTTGTGTATGTATTTGAGTTCATGTGCCTAGTGTTTTTAAGGGATTTTAAATCTCCAATTAATTGATATCTGTGAAACTCTCATCAATAGTTGTGCATGTGTATTTGAGTTCATATGTCTGAGTGGTTTTTAAGTGCATTTACTGCTTGATGAGAGTAGAAAAGCACACCAAGCCTGGTATTGCTCCTCTCAATTTAATTTTTGTCAATAAAACAAAAATTACCATCTAACCCCTTCAGCATATATTATATAATATGAGTTCTAAATGGCTTTAAGACTTCATTTTACTTGTGTAAGATTCTGATTGTTCTCAAGAACCACAGGGTGTTGATAACCCTTGTTTAAGAAATTAAGGCCTTGTTTGGCAAGCGGCTTCTTTAGCCAAAAAGTAAAAAGTTACTAAAAAATCAAAAAGCCAACAACCGATATCAAAAAGTCAAAGATTCCTTTTTCTCTCTACTTTTTGCACATCTTTTCCGTAAAAAGCCAAAAAGTCATTCCAAACATACTAGTTTTTTTTACATCACATTTTAGCCAAAAGCCAAAAAGTTACTAAAAAAGCCTGTTCCCAAACGAGGCCTTAGTATGCATAAAATTAGTATAAAGGGATTTTTTTAGTTTGATTTTGCCAAATTTATCTTGGCAGTGCAGAACTTTGTAGAGTACTTAGAAGAAAAGAGAAGCATACAAATCAAATACTTGACACTTGCTGTTAGGGTTAGTGTTTCTCCTTTTGAGTTTTGGTTATGGTCATTAGATGGTGAATAGTACTAGCTTAAGCTATGTAGTTTGGCATATATCTAATTTGGGTGACCCCATGCTTCTTCACCACATCCACATCATAAGAATTTCCAGTTACACGAAAACGAAAACAGTATTGGTGGTTAAAATATTGCATTTGTAGCTTCTCTTTGATGGAAAAATAGTATGGATTTAAGAATTTTTGTAAAGGAATTTTCAGTAAATGTTATCTATATATAACCCTTTTATATTTGTGTTAAGTTGAGGGGGAAAATATGATGTTGAAGTGGTTTACATGTAAAGTAAAACTGAAGGGTTAGAATATGAATCTTGGTTATACGAGAGAATGAAAATTCTTGTTTTTGTTTTTTTGTTTTTTGTTTTTTGTTTTTTGTTTTTTGTTTTTTGTTTTTTGTTTTTAAATTTTATTTTGGAAAGGAACAATACACACATAAAGACATTTATTTACCATCTAGACTCTACACACATCTAATACTTTGAGGTGAATTTATATAAAAGTGATTGATGAAGATTAATGAGAGCATGGGTGTTAGCTCCATTGGTCCATATGAACTCTTATTTGGGATATTAAAAAGGTTTTGAAGCTGCTTCTTATTTGGGTGATTGCTTATTTACTGACATTGGCCAATTCCTCTGCTCATGTGATGGCAACATGGGCATTCAGAAATAAATTTAGTGGTTCCCTCTGAGCCAGTGAGGTCCCTCTGTGGGTGAAGAATGCTGTGGAGATGGATAGATCAGGAGGGGTGAAGACCCTTGGTGAAGTCAGTTGTCCCTCTTTTTGGCTGTTTTTTGGTTTTGGTTCCTTGGTGCTATGTTATGCTGCTCTTTCCTTTTCCTTTTATTTGGTGTTCTCCCCAACACCCCCCCCCCCCCCCCCCCCAAAAAAAAAGAAGAAGAAGAAAAAAGAATACCCGCCCATTTTGCTGGAGTGTTCCTTGTGCCACCAAGACTTGTGACCCATGTCATTGTTTTAAATTTAGTTTCAAATCCTATTTGATGCTCCTTTCTTAACTGCATATAAAATTTCTGTTTTGCTCCTGAACATTTGGTGGTTGTCCTATTAGAATAGGTATTATGATTTGAGGTTAAGAAAACGCACCGAAATTGAACATATTTAGCCTTTGTTTTAGGATGGTTGTGTCATGACATCGTTTTTGAGCTACTTTCTTCCTGCATGTAAACTGCAAAAGGTTCCTTGCAAGATGCTAAGATGAAATTGAAAAAAAAGAAGTTAACTAAATGCTAGTACTTCAGTTCCCACCCTTTCAGGTAATAGTCTTTCTTTTTTTGCTTGGGGGAAACACGACAAACAGGTTGATTTGCCTTGGAATATTCTGACAATGCTTGCTGTTCCTGGTCCTACTTGCCCAATTTAGTATAAGGATCCATAAAAGAGAAGGATAACTATAAAGAAGAGTGGTGGTATTAGCACCTACTTACCTTAATTCTTGAACCTCACCCTAAATCCTAAATTTTAATAAGATTTCTTTGAACACCCCACTTAATACCAATTTTACCCCTATTTATAATATCATCACACCTAAGTGCACATCTACCTAATTTTGCACACACACACACACTCTCTCTCTCTCCTTCTTCTTCCAGATCTGGTATGTCTCTCTTTGTCTCTCCCTTTTCTGGCAACCAAGGCCCAACTTACAACGCTAGCCTACCGCCCTCACCCCTCTTGCCACGACCGCAGATGGCGGAGCTGTTGTTGCGCTTGCTGCGCCTAGACTACCCTCTTCGCCTTCTCGTTGACTCCATCAGAAATCTCTCAATCGAGATCAGTGACTGAAGAAAATCTCTTCGCTTTGTTTGAAATTATGTTTGGTTGAATAGTGCTGAAAATAAAGGTTTTGTTTGGAACCCATGTACCGAACTAAATGTTTCTGTTTAGTATCGCTACGAACAAAACATTAATAGTTAGCAAACTTGTACCAAATAAGCCCAAACAAAATAGCAACTATTGAAAACGACATGATCGTTAATGCATGATAAATGAACTTATCAATGCAATGCCAATCTCATCAAAGTTGTTGTCATTGTTCTCCATTACTCGTAAGTATCAATGAATGGTGAAAACGACTACAGACGATATGGAAATTTGATTGGAGAAATTCAGTGTAATAGGATTGAAACGTTAATTGATTTGAACCGACTATGATGGTGATGAAGATAAATACGTTTAGGGTTTAGGATGATGATGAAGAGGAATGCGGGGTTTAAGTTGATGAGGATTATGTTTAGATGGGGATTGAGGTGGGTGTAGAAAATTGTAGAGTGTCATTTTAATTGTCTTCATTGGTGGGTGAGTGTTCTATTAAAAATTGTTCTTTAATATAATTTTATTTTAGGATATAATTGTAATAAAAAAAGAGTGAAAATTAAGGGTCCAAAGAAATTAGGTAGGTGCTAATAGAAGCACTCATAAAGAAATTTTGGACTTAAATTTTTAGTTTTATTTCAAAGCTATGTCATGGTGATTTTGCATGGAGCTCATCTATGATATGAACAATTTGCTTTCTTGACTCATGTATGACCAATAGATTTCTGTAAATTGCTTCTCAGTTGTTATATGCAACATAAGGACATTGTTTGTCCCTGTTAATTGGGGATAGAAAGACCTAACCTTCGTGAAAGTATATATGCAAATTGGCTGTTTGTCATCTGCAATATACTCCATGCAATATGTGTTCGTGAGTATCGTAAGTTATGGCCACATGTATAATGTAGTTATTTGCTCGAGTTTGATACAGAAATACATATCAATTGCATGAAAATCTTAGAAACCTCTTCATAGAACACGGTTTACATTTCTTGAGATGTTGCCAACTTTGAAACTGACAATGTTGGAGAAGGGAGACTTTTTTCGCAACCTAGCATGTTCACCTGTGAGGAAGGCAAGTGTTATGATACTTTTGAATTGAATGATAAAATTAAGGGACAATATTCATGGTAATTATTGGTTCAATCCTTCAGTGAAAAGTTCAGTATGCTGACCAACTATGGGTTACCAAAATATTGGTGTGAGCTTGTGTTGCAATCTAAAAATACTATAAAGCCACCTATCTGAAACATATTCTGTTGAAAACTACTCATTTCCCCACTATACATCTATTAAGATATGCAATTGTGATCTGTAGCAGTTGATGAAATAGCATTGGGATCAAAGATTGCATGGAACACTTTGTATTATAAGATTACTTTTGAGGGTGTGGAGAGTACTTCACCTTGATCTTGTTTCCCTTGTTGGTATCTCATGAATTTGATGCTCAGGCTGGCTTAATTGGAGATGAATAGGCACACCAATGCTGAAACCATACGGATTTTGTGTGTTTTCAGTCACTGCTATCACATCCCTTGTGCCATAAACCTGAAGCGAGAACCCTTAATCCTAGTTAGGAAATTAATTTCACATGTTATGCATGCAAGCACGGTAATATATGAGTTTATTCAGGGAAGTCAGATGATTAAGTTTGTAGTCCAACTATAAACCTTTTTATACAATTCCATGTTTTCCTGATGAATGAGGTTCACCTTCTTGTAGAGTTCTACATTTTCTTGATGTATAAGGTTCTCTGTAATGAATCCAACGAAGTTTAGTTTTTGTAGCTGAAATTATTCTTGACAAAGAAATTGATTTAATGACATCTATCATTTGGAGAGACCTTTTGGTTTAGCTCTTGTATTTCATCAGTTAGAATCTGCTCCTGTAGAAGTTTTTTTTTTTTTTAAAAAAAAAAAATCTGATGTAAGCAGAAAAATCATGTTAAGTAATGATGGATTTTCTTCATACAAGACCACAATGAGCTCAACTCTTGAGCATTGCAGGAAGACCAAGGGTTTCGGACCTTTTTCATGCGGACACCTTGCAAACTCATTTCCAGTTGGTTCTCTAGATTTTGTAGGTCTTTGACACTCAAACCGTGAAAGTTCTTCTCCCATCAATTGCCTGTTTCATCAAAACAGACATTTAAAATTTTCCATATATGAAAGTCTTGCAGATCTTGAAGAGATAAGGAGAGCAATTTTCCATCATTCTTCTAGTGAAATCCAGGATACTTTTAGGTTTTTTTATAATTTTTTGAAGAATCTTACTGATTGCCCATTGTGTCTTTGATCTCCAGTTTAAGAAGCAACCATTCAATAAGCAAAGGTTCTACATTATAAAAAACAAGAAACTAAAATATGACGCATGGTTAAGCAAGCAAGATATGTACTAGAAGACATGCAGTCTGAACATGAAAGTATAAACTGAAAGTTCCACAAGGAAGGTAGTGTTTAGGTCAAAATAATGCAAATATATCTTACCAGAAAAGGTGGCAAATATTGAGTGAATTATAAGAAAAAAGTCAATTATGTATGGCATAACAAGAAAGTGATTGGGTTGTTGTTTGCCATTCTTAGTGATTGGTTTTTTGTTTTTTTTCGGTTTTGTTTTGGACTTCTTTGTTGTTTGAGGACTCCTTGTCCTCTCTCCCTTTTCATGCTTATAATTCTTCGTTGCTTTTCAAAAAAAGAAAAAGAAAAAAGAGGAAGTGTGAAAGAAAACTCGATGAAACTGAAGAAAAAGAGAAAGAAAAGGAAATCACAAAGAGGTAGGGCAACACAGCATTTTAAAAGAATGGTATAATGATTCTGTAGTAGGAAAATTGTGATATCCAACATGTTCCTGCAACAAGAATATAAGAATTAGAAACAAGATGGGAAAGAAAGGAAAAGAAAGAATGGGAAGGAGGATAAGAATAATGAAAACCGGAGCATTTAGCCCTTGTTTCCAGACTATTCTCTAAACCCTTAACTGGTTTAAATAAAGAGTTTTATGGAAAAGAGAATATTCATTAGTAGCACGTGTGTAAAATATGGTATAACCCTTAAAATTGATTTTGATCTAGGGTTTTTTTGATCTCATACTTTAGTTACCTTACTTGCGCTCTCATGAGCTAGGCATATGAAGTTATCTAAAGTCATGTGAATGCCTTGAGGTTGTGGGCACCCTCAACATCATACAGGCAGTACTAACCATTAACAATACTTATGTAATATGGGGTCAATAAACATTAGCAAAACGAGTGTAACTAGGTAGAATCAAGAATGGTATATATGTGCGTGAAAGTAAATGTCCATAGCAGAAAGTAGGCTACGCATACTGCTAAAATTTATCAGCATCATAATATATGAGATATTGGCTTCTTTTCCATTAATATAGTTTTGGAGATGATAAACAAATTGGTGTTTGATATGGTAACATTTATAAATTATTTCATTGGTAAATTCTGAATATGTTTAGATGAGTAGATGTTAAATTTGTTGATATTATCATATGAATTACTGAAGTTTGTATGGATGGTGGCTTTTGCTGTTATCCTGAAATAATTGTCTAATCTAGAATCACATCCAAAACTTGTATCTTTGGTTTTTAGTTCCTCTATTATGAGTAATGGCCGCTTTTTTATTTTTTTTATTTTTTGCCCTCCTGTCAATTGACCAGGAAAGCCAAGCTTAACAGAGTTTGTTTTTCTGGTGCAGTATTTAAGTATACAAGAAGCTGCATGGCAGTGCAAGGTTATTTTGTCATCAAAGGTTGTCCAGGCAACGCACGAATCCTTGGACCAATCTATATTGTTACCTTGTTGTCTAACTGGGGTACTTTTTATTCTTTACATTGCTTGGCCAAATGGCAGCTTTAAATAAGCTAGACTAGGTTTAGTAGGTGTTTAGTAATCTATAGTTGGCATGGTTGAACAGAGAGTGAATAGGATTTATATTTTCCCCAACGAGAAAAATAGTATTAATAGTTTCTTCTGGTTGTCAAAGATGAGAGTAAAAATTAGATTAATTCTTTGAAAAAAAAAGTTAATTATTGACCTTGTTTCATGATTCATTGACTTTTAACATATTGTGCTTCTTATGAATGTAATCTAATCATAAGTTGTATGATTTGGGGACTCCTGAAATATTGAAATTTTAAGCTGTTTTTCCTTATTTGTTTCCTGCATTGTTGTTTTTGCATTTTGTTGCTCCAAATCCTTGTATTGGAACTTAAGAGGATTTTGCTGCCTTTTTTTTTTTTTGGGGTCTCCAGTTTGTGAGCTACGGTTTAGATCTTTACCAGTGAAGTTTAATTCAAGCTCATTTTTAAGAGATTTGAAACAAATGCTAGTATGCTACACTCGGCATTCAGCTGGCATCTTCAAGCCCAGTGCACTGTACTCCAACATTCAGGGGTTGTTTGAGAAGTGCTAAATTAGTATATTTTTTGACTTTTTATGAAAAAATGTTAAATATGGGTTACATTTGAAGTGATATTGTAGAAATGTGATGTGATTCAAATAAGAAGTGATATGATCTAAATAAGATGATTGTGACTCAAATAAGATGATGTGTTATTTTATCAGATGTCAAACAATTACTCAATATCCATTTTAACAATTCCTAGGTAAGCTCTATGCATTGCAGATTTTCAACATTTTTACTGTTACATAAGCTAAAATGGACACAAGTAAACCTAATCAGTTAAACCATGTCTAAAACTTTTTTGTGATAGGCATGTCCAATACTAATAATTCCAGAAACTAACAGAAGCTATCAATATGTTGACCACTAATAGAACCTTCAAGTCGTGTATATGAGTTATTGGTTGTTTTTTTTTTTTTCATTTAATAGTTTATTAAATGCTATTGACTGACCGGCACCTAGCATTAGCTTTTTGGGTTAAAATTCACAAAATGATAAAATATGCTAAAATAGTCAATCAGACAAAATGTCACATCAAACTTATAATTATTTTATTTTTTTTCTTACAAATATCACATTCAATTATAAAAAAATTTAACTATGTTCCAAAGCACAAAAATTTTAACTTACTAAAATAGTCAAAATCAAAATAGTCTACTAAAATAGTAACTTTTCAAACACCCACATTATTTTTTTTTTTGATGATAATCATCTCAAACATGACTAATATCTTAAATAATTTGAAGCATACTGTTTACACAGCCAACTGGTATGAACTTTTATGCTATTTACCAGATAATTACGTTTCATTTAAAATCAAGTATTTCCAAGCTAAAGCAGAAGAATTTTACCGATGATTTTCTTGCAAGTTGTGTAATTGTTGCCTCAAGATTGCTGCCTCCTTGCCAAAACTAGCAATTACAATGACACAGTTATGTACAAGGAAGTATGAGATACTTTACAACATAAACATTAAACATGATCAGATTGTTTAAAATGCTATTTCATGAATGTACCATGGCACAAAAAAAAAACTTCACATGATAGGATGATATACAAAACTGTCTTAGTAGATTGGAAATACTTGGTCACTACACCTAGATATGATTCTTGTACTGAATGTGCTTTTTCTGCATAGTTTGTCTTGGTTCAACTAAATTACAAGCTTTGTAGAAATTTCAAAATCATTCCTCCTCTTCCTAAGTTTCAATTTCCCACCCCTTTCTCCAATCACCTCATTTATTCTGCAAATACTGCAGGTTAATGAGCTTTGTTCATTAGTAAGACATACGGTCATTATAAAAGAAATTCTAATTGAAGTTGATTTTCTAATGGGGAACTAGCGCACTCCCCCCCACCCCCAAAGTATTTTAAAATTTGCATAATCTTGCTTTCGCCCCTTCAAAATCTATAATTTTACCGCCGGGCTCCGTCCCTCGCAAAAATTCTGGGTCCATCAGTAGGCTTATGTATGCACATAGTACATGTAACTTGATTGTCATACTACCAATGATTCGTGCATTCATGTATATATATACCTTCAATGAGAAAACATTCTACTCTTTCAAGGTTCAACAATTCCACATGTTGCTGGTATATCTTGAAAATTATCTGGCAACGTGTACTATTTTAGTTGGATGTGTATATATATATTGGATTCTAGTAATGTCATCCAGTCAAGACAAACGAACTATCTTATAATGGAATTATATTGACCATTTTGGAATCGTCCAGAGACTCATTTTCAGTATAACCTGTGCAGCTTATCTATTCATGGTCATTCTTTTGCAAGTGCAAACAATTAGGCACTAGCTTATTTCCTTGGCTGATAGAAACAACGCACTAATGTGATGATATGAAAGAATTTAAACTTATATAAAGTGGAATCATGTAATTTAAATCTTATGATTCACGATATGATTTGATATGAGTTTTAATCAAAACGATTCGATTTGTGTTGATCTTGAATTGAGTGAATCAGACAATTTAATTGCAATTTCTACGATTCATTACAATACACTATGATTCACTGCAATTCTGTTCTCTATTTACATAATGTATAAAAAATGTAGTTTGTGCAAAAAAAAAAAAAAAAAAAAAAAAAAAGAAGATCAATTAATTATATTGATATATGCAATTTTATATGTATGTACATACATATATATAATTTAGTTATATTGATACTATTTGAAACACTATGTGTGTATTTTGATATATATATAATTATATATTATGTTAAATAAAGTGAATTTTATGATTCATGATTCAAAATTTACTATTTTAACAAAACGATTCACGATTTGACAATAATGGTTTACTCCATTATTCTATACGCGACCAGAAATATTTCGCTTTGCATTCCTTAATCTGTTGTTCTGGAGATCAATCACTATCATAATACTGCCAACTTAGTTGAGATTTGGAAAGTTCACTTTGATACTTTTTGCTCTTGCCTCATCTTTGTTGATGTAATTTCATATTTTGTATGTTATCTTCATCAATAAAGTTTTTTTTTTTTTGCTGATAAAAAAAAAATCACTATCATAATACTGCAGATGTTTTCTCCTGTTGCAACTTTATGAAAACAAAATTGCATTTTGCAGGAATATCTATTTTTATTAGCTGGCCTTAGTTGCTACAAATAATTTTTTTTTTTTTTTTTCCCTTTCAATAAAGGATTGATGATGCACTCATTCTTTGGCACCAGTTTTAGTCAATAGCACTTTTGAAATATATTGAGTTGCACAATATGAAGAACTTACATTACACTCCATTTTGTCATTATTTCATTTTCAACTTCAATTTTGTAATTGTTAATTACTGCTTTAACAAGGAAAACTTCTATTTTTAAAACTTTTGTCTAGAACAACTCTTTACTAGTCTTACGTAATCATCTGCTGTGCTTTGTTAGCCAAGGAAATATATTAGCTTTGCCATGTTCCACTTGAATATAAAGTAAGTAAAATGCAAGTCTTGCAAAGAATAGTACATGAAAACAGTGTTGAGAACTTCCTTCAACACTCATAGATGTTTTCAAGTCTGAGCACCTTTTTGTTGACATAATTCCATTGAAAAATAGTTCGTTTCTCTTAGCCGAGCAGCATTCTAGAATGTTTTGTTGACCACTGGTGTCATTTACGATTTTCAGCCACTAAGCCTTTGTTTGGAATTTAGGTTTGCTTTTTAGTTTTTTTTTTATTTTTTAACTATTTTAGTCTCGGCCTAAAAAATCTCGTTTGGGATAGATTTTTTGACTTATTTTATTTTTGTGAGAGAAAAAATAAATAAAAAGGTAAATTATCAATAAGTCTTAATAGTTAGACTTAATTCTCATAAAATCCTATTAAAAATAAATGTTGATAAAATTGTCGTTAAAAATAATTTTTTTGTGATAATTTTTTACATATGTCGTTAAAAATTGACAATTAGTGACTTTTTTTGTCATGATTTTTGTAAATTATCGCTAAAATTTATAATTAATGACTTTTTTTACGATAATTTTTTTTCATAGGACCTATTAGACAGTAAGTCTACTTATTAAGATCTACACGTAAGTACTCCAAAATAAAATGATTATAGATTGGTGTTGATCTGTTGCTATCTTGGGCCTTGTTTATGCTTGCTTGTTCATAATATTTTAATGAAATAAAATTTTAGAATAGAGAGTTTTATGGAGTGTATACAAAAAAAAAAAAAGAGACTAGCTAAAATACAAAAAGAAATTTTTGGTTATAATTTAGCTCAAAATTTGTTAAAACTGATGCAGATGCTCTAAGTTAGTATCTGAGTTCTATGCCAATACTATGAGAAAGACCCCCTTGCACTAGACAAATTTTGTTGTTATAGTCGTATTTTGGAAAGTTCAGAAAAGTTGACTTTTTAACTTTTTTGTGTAAAAAAAATAAAGAGATGATATGACCTAAAAAAATCAAAAAATCAAAAAATTGACTTTTTACTATTGCCAAAATGCCCCATAATATGACGAAGGCTTGTGAGTTCAATTATGCATTATCTTTATGATGTGAAAAATTATGGTTCAGTCTATGTTACTCTGTTATTGAACTTGAAATGTCCTGAAATCTGAAATTGATCTACCCTCATTTTTTTTGTTGCAGAAGTACATTTGAGTAAGGGTAAATTATATTTGGTCACTTTCCCGTTGTGGCCCTTAAAATTTATTTATATTTTCACTTTGGCCCTTGATATTTTAATTTTTTTTTTACTTTACTCTTAAAGTTATTTTTTGTTCAAAATTAGAAAAAAAAATACCACAATTGTTACATTACATAAAAAATATATTATTATATTAGAATTTAAGTTTATGTCAGATGTGTGAGTTATGTATAACAAAATATTTTTATCCCATGTGACTGTTAATGTATCATTTTTTGTCTAATTTTGAACAGAAATTAGTTTTAAGAATAACATGAAAAAAATTTGAAACATGAAGAGTCAAAATGATAAAAATAAATAGTGAAAAAGTGGCCAAATATAAAGAGGACAAAATATAATTTACCTTTTGAATAATAACAACAATAAATGTAGTGCAAATTTGTATCAACAATGCTACAGACCACTAAATTCCTACCATTAACATCACCACTAATGATATGGAAAGCAAAAAAAAAAAAAATTAAGACACAAAATACATGTGACAGTGAGTGGGACCTGCCACATAATTAGAGCAACCATTAATTAGTGGTCTCCATCATTTTTCAATTTGTATATGTCAGTAGTAGGCACGTGCATTTGTTTAATAAAACAACAATGATTCATTCCACTAAACATACCACCACTAATAGTACTAATACATTAAAAAAATAGAAAAAAAAAAAAATACAACTCCAAGACCAAAACATCACATCATTTCTGGCGAGACCCACTGCCATCTAATTAGTGAGAGCACTAATTAGTGTTCCCAAGCATTTTTCTTAATAAAATTTCAGCACTAATGCATTAAAGGCCAAATACAATAAAAATCTCTAAAAAATGGCATTAATTCTTCTGGAGACATTGCAGAGGGAGAAGTGTGATTAAAGGAAGTGTACCTTGACGTCTGACACTTGATTATGTAGTTGATGATTTTCCTCTCTAGATTTATTGTATCGTTCAATTACGGATTTCATGCTGACAAGAGTAAACAAAAGAGTGATCAGATTCTTGCACAGTAATATTTGTCATCCTTAAATCTGAAAATGGGCAGCTAAGTGTTGTCATGGCATTTGCATTGCTTTGAAGACAGAAGGAAGCAAGTAGGAGAAGCTTTGAAGAAGCATAAAGAATTATCAAAAGTACAGGTTCACAGAGTAATCACTACATCTCAATAACTATGTTAATTTCTTTTACCTTGAATTCTCTGGTATTTCATGCAAATATTTGCATTTTATGATGAATTCAATTATATATGAAGTGATCTATGTTTCTTGGCATGCGAAGAATTTTTCCTAATTTATACCGTCGTTTGGGTTCTTTACATACTTCATTATCTTAAATTTAGAAAATAATATTAAATCTCTCATCAAAATTGTAGAAATCAATATTTTAAATTTATTTTTAAAAGAGAATTTTGGAACTTATGAATTCTGGCTGGTTGATTTTTTTTTTTTTTATCGGCAAAAAAGAAACTTTATTGATGGAATAAACAAGTATAAGGTACAAGACAAATTACATTAATAAAAGAAAAGAAAAAGTATCACAATGAGATAAATGATCCCAACTAATTAGCACCACAAAACTCATCCTATCATTTACTAGCACCCTAAAGTTGGTGAGAGACCAACAAAACAAAGTTTTTTAACTCGGCTTTGTGATACGCCCACTTCCATTTCTCCGTGTCATTTTCATGTCTACAAAACTCTTTGCTATGTTCCTCCTTGTCTGAACAACCGATATCTAAACCAAATTGAACTGGCCTCGTTTGAAAAATTAGCTATTCTAGTGTTTTTGATTATTTTAATAGGTTAAAATTTGTATTTAGGAAAATAGTTAGATTTTTTTTTATAGTTAGATGTGATATATATTTGTGTGAAAAAATAAAATGATTATGGATTTGATGTGATATTTTGTCTTGTTAGATATTTTAACTTATTTTGTCTTTTTGTGAATTTTAACCTAAAAAAAAATAAATAAAAAATCCACTTCCCAAACAGGGCCTAAGTCTTGTGTTCTAATCAAGTGGAGTTGGGCTACATAAATTTTTTTTCACCATTCCACTTTGTCAAGGACTATAGCTAAATAAATTCATATTATTTTTTTACTACCACTTCTCATATCAATTTAGATTTTCGCCTACCCCTAACATTTCTAGTTACAGTGATTATATCACTTTTTCTACATGTTGAAGAAGTCAGTGCACAACCCAAATTTTAACGTTGAGCAAGTCTCTACACTTGGTTTTATCAGAAGCTTCAGTGGATTTCGAGATGGAATTAGGTTTGGTATCAATCTTGAAGTGGATTTGGCACAAGCTTTTAGTAAGAATTTAAATAGGAAGGGTCTTCTGAGCCTAAGTCATTCAGGCTCAGTTAGGCAACCTACTTTTGTCCCAAAACTCTTGTGAAATGAGAAGAGAAAAAGAAAGAAGAAGGTTCAACTAAAGGGGTTCACTAGCTTTGCTAGACTTTATGGGCAAAAAGTCAGTAACAAGAAGCACACTTCTAAATCATTATTTTCAGATCAAGAAATGCAATAACACGCTCAGATTTGTCTGAGGGTGTTACTAGTCTGAACAATCTTCTCCTCAATGAAGCTAAAGCGACTATACCATTAAGTAAATCTCTTGGTATCAATTTCAATAGGAAATAAGATGATGTGCTGAACAAGATTATTAAGCTAGAGTTAAAGGACAAAGAGAGATCCAAATAAGAGGGTTTGGTTTAAGAAGGATGGTGGACGGCAACAAGTTAGCATAGCTGGAGCATTCAATGAGTTATAAGCTTTTGTTAGCTAGTTTTTGGGTGGTGGCATCAAGTGTTAGTGGTCTTGTAAGCTAGTGTTGGTTTCTCACCAACACTATGCTTGGTTTCCTTTCTTTTCCTTTTTTCTTTCTCATTCTTATTGATGTATTTTCATATGTAATGTATGGTTTCTTCATCAATAACGATTTTCTTTGCTGATCCAAAAAAAAAAAAAAAAAATCTATAGGTTTTTGATGTGTATAGCCAAATTATCTTAAATTATTTTTTCTCAATTTATCTTCAATTGGTATTATTCTTATTATTTTATGAATATATTCACTTCTAACCTTGTTTATCCTAGTTTTACAGTACATCCATTTAAGTATCTTCATCTCACCTACACTTATTTCATGAATATGTTGGTTTTTAATAGCTATCACTGACCTGTAACAGTTCTACAAAATTTTCTTTTGATTTTGTTGGTAATCGTGAATCACATAATATGCTAGAAGTCCACTTGAGTTCTATAGATAATCATATCCAACCTCTCAATTCTTACAAGTAATCGTACTTAAGTGACAAAAACATTCACTATTTATTATCTCCTCATTTCCCATATTCACCTCTTTATTATTTCTACCATCTATCATGCACACACCTCGTTCTATCATGCATGGTTTAGAAAATATTTCTAAATCACATAAACAGGAAGATGAAAAGAATTTCAAAATAGAATCTGCATGCTTAATAGTTTTGCACATCCAGTGGATACTTCTAAAATTTCAGATATTTAAAATTTGCAGATCCTTTTGGTGCTTCAGCTTAAATGAGGTCAATATAGATGAATATATGGATTCGTCCAAAAAATAATTTGTACAAACAGGCTGTCGAATGTGGTTGGTATATGGCTATTGCAGATCCTCAGCGGACCAACCCATGAGGCTGTGTTTGGATCTGACTCGAGGAAAAAGGAAAAGAAATAAAATTACTTAAAACTAAACCAAAATAATGGATTTTATTTTTTTTTTTTGTGTTAAATTTAAATTTTTTATTTTTAGAAGGAAACAAGGAAATTGCATAGCGAAATGGTAAGACTTAAACTCATGCTTGATAAAAGAGTCTCATTTATTAAAGTCAATCTTTTGGTCTTTAGTAAGTCCTGACTAGGTTAATGCAGATATATTGAATGTTCCCAAATCGAATATGGTTGCTTGTCTTATTATTTTTCCAAAAATGCTATACGTAAGTAAACTTTTTACTTAATTTTTTTTTGTTTTTGTTTTGGTATGACCGGATAAAAGGCATGTTTTGTATGCACTTACTAATATGAGTCCAATTACTTTTGCTCTCGGATCATTTGTAGCTCCCTCTCTCTCTTTCCAAAGTCGGTTAAGTTCTTACCTATTTCACTTTGATTGTTCAAAGCCTTCACAAGGCTACTATACTTCCTAGAAGCATTTCATCAGCCATTCCATTTAGTTATGAAAGCTTGATTGCTTTCTTCCACAAGGGCCCTAGATATAAGTTAAAACAAATGCCAAAAAAAGCAAATAAAATTAATGTTCACTTTGTTTTAATGATCATAGTCGATTCTCATTTATTTGATATATCTCCTAACCTTACTAGAAATTTTTAGACGAAACAAAGTTATATAGACTGTTTTTCGTGGTAGCACATGATAACGCATGGAGAATGTAAAACAAATTTATTTGATTATAAGATTGGAAATTAATTATTTAAAAGTAAATGGTGCAACGCAACCACATGTGCTAATAAATATATATATTTTTTCAATGCTCTTAAGGATTTAGTTACAAATGTATAGCGATCCCGAGTTTTACTCTTTATTGTACAGTGATTCGGACTTGTGTCCGTGGATGTTAGCAGTTGTTTAAATCTTGTTTACGTTCTTTCATACTTTGTATTTGAGTTATAGGATGTGTTGGGCAGGTTTGTTACAGGTTGGTTGTGTTTGGGAACAAAAAGTTACTGCCCAGAATTTTGGTCATTCGCTCGAGCGAGCAGTTTGTCGCTTGAGCGAGCTCTTTGTTTTGGATCCTTCGCTCGAGGCAGAGTTTGGTCGAGTGAGAGTTGAGTTTTGTGTATGGTTGATCGAGCGAGAAGTCTTGCGCTCGAGCATGCGTTTGCGTCTCATTTTGACCTGAGAGCTATGTTTCTTGGCTCGAGCGAGCTTTCCTTTGCTCGAGTGAGCGAGATGTATGTTTTGAGTTTTCTCGCTCGAGCGAGTATTCTATCGCTCGAGCGTGCTTCTGGGTTGCAGACCTGAAGCTTCGAGTTGTTAGCTCGAGCGAGACTTTTTTTGCTTGAGCGAGTGTTCTTTGTGTCTGGTTGCTCGAGCGACCAATCCTTCGCTCGAGCGAAGTCTAGATATCGGATCGCAATAATTAAACATCACTTTTCATCTCTTTCTATCAAACCCTAGATCCGACTCTCTCTCTATACTTGTCTTCTCTCTAAGGTTTGATCTATTTAGAGTGAGTTTCACCTAGTCCTTATTAAAAAGATAGAGTGGGTTGAGGGCTTTGTTTTAATTTGAAAAACTTGAGATTTGAAGCACGTTGGTTTTTGATCTTCATCTCCGTTTGAGCTCGAACTTCGAGGTAAGGATATCCTACTCCTCCTCATGGGCTTTGTCTTTAAATTTTAGAATTTTGATATGTTGGGGTTTGTTAGGTAATTTTGAGAAAGTTTGGGTCTTTTGTGTAATTTTACAAAAGTTAGGGTTTTGTTTATATAAACCTATATGCATGTTTAGCATAGAGAAATGAGATCAATGTTAGATTATTAGTGAAAATGGAACCTTAGGGTTGTGATGTTAATTATGGGAAATGCCCTAATTACATTGATAAATTAATTGGTATAATTAATTTGAAGAAAAGAGGAATTGAATTGAGAATGGTGAAATTGGATGTGTATGGGATTAAAGGGTGTAGTTAGATTCATTCATCGCTTCACCTAGTTGAAATGTTGATTATATATCCATTTGGTGCATTTATTTTCTGATAGAAATAATTGGTTTGGGCTATCGGTGAAGGATAGTTTTGATTGTTGTAGACAATGCATGATGATTAGCAAACCTAAACTAATCAATTGAGTATGCTATTAAATATAGTGGTAGGAATAATACATTAACTTTATGTATTGATTGATTGTATATGATCTATGTTTATATATATATGTCGGTGGAAGGAGATAGGATGTACCTACTTAGGAAAAAGATAGGGATGGACGCTTAAACCAGATTTTAGGTGATATTGATGCAACACTACAATGTGTATCAAGTGTTGATTATGGAAGTGTTGAATTGATTTGATATAGCACTAAAATATATATCTTTATCAATTGTGAAGTATAGAAATGTTTCTATGTTATGTTGATACAGCACCAAAATGTGTATCGTTAATGAAGTATGGAAGTGGTTTAAGTGTTAATGATAAAGCACCAAATGTGTATTTATCATGAATTTCGAAAGTGTTTTAAAGTTGAGTCACAAACTCATTAAATTATTTGACTAAGTGTTGAGCCTTGTTTTCAAACTCAAGGTTGAAAAGAAACGGAAAATGGAATGGAACATAGACTTTAAGGTCATGAAACCGAAACGTGCTTTGAAAGAATGTAACGGTGTAGACCATCTATCAACTATTAATCTTTTAGTCATTGTTCATAACTGGTTTAGTGTATTTCTACTGGGCTGTGGCTCACCCTATATGGGGCATCATTTTCAGGTACAGGTAGCATGCCACT
This sequence comes from Camellia lanceoleosa, assembly GCA_025200525.1. Classification (NCBI taxonomy): domain Eukaryota; kingdom Viridiplantae; phylum Streptophyta; class Magnoliopsida; order Ericales; family Theaceae; genus Camellia; species Camellia lanceoleosa. The sequence goes on from JANUSC010000392.1 coordinate 33,716, forward strand.
TCCAAAGACATAGCTTGGGAGGCTAGAGGCAGGCAGACCTTTTTTGTTGTTTTACTTTTCGATGTATTACATGTAGATTCAAGCCAAAGGCTTAATGTAATTGAGTTAGCACCTCCTTTTGTAACCAAGTGTTAACTTGGAAAGCTGTAAGCCCGTAGGGCATTTGCTTTTGTTGTTAACATGTAATACTTTTGTAATGAATTACTCTGATGAGTAGAGGGTTCTTGATATTTTTATATATCAATGCATGTCAATATTGATGGGTTTATTGTTATTATTTTGAGGGCGTTACAAAATGAGAGGTCATGAGCTCAACTCTCTCTAAGGGGAGTTTAATTAGAAGGTAAGTACTTGGTACTTTACAAGGGTAGAGAGGATAACTCTTGTAGGTGCTAATTGAACAATTAATAACTAATTTTCGATAAAAAAAAAGAAAAGAAAAAAAAGGAATCAAATTAAACTGCCTTCCAAACATACTAGGTAAGATTACAGGAGAAATGTAATTTAATTTTTATTATTTGATTACTCTTTGGCTAAGTGGAGAAAAACTTTTTAAGTATAAAATATGGATGAATATAAGGTTACCCCATCTTGTGACCCTAAATGCAAAAAATCTAGTAGCTTTTATTTATTGCATGGTCTAATAATGGTATGTTGCCTAAATTGGTTATCTTTCTTGACTACTTTGTTCTACTCATGCAGCCATAGCTATTTTACTAGCAAAACCAATTTTTATATCTTTTTTTTTTTTTTTTTGTGGAAAATAATTTACAAATAGAAAAATTACATAGAAAATATAGTCAGATTGATGTGTCAATGATGGTTTTAAAATTATAATGACAATGTTAAGTGTTCTAATTGGAAATAGATAGAATACAAGAAGACATATCATTCTGTATAAAAATTATATCATTACTCTCTTTTGTTTGTTTCAAAAGCAAGATGTCCTTGTTCCAATCCAACACAACAGTGTCATCAACTTAAAACATACATTTTCTAAAAATAACTACACTCTCTCTCACATGTAATCTCATCCTACACGTGGAATGCAAATATCCAAGCATAAAAGAAAAAAAGAATGCAAATAGAGACTTAAATATAAGAACTCTTCAAAACTTGAATTATGATACCATATTAAGTCATTAACTATTTTCAAAAACTTAGATTGTTAGGAAATAGGTCTAACAATGTACTCAGAAATATACAAACAGTTAGTTTTGGACTTTTGTATATCAAGCTAACAATTAGTCCAGTGACAACTAAATTTAGAAGATGAGAGTTACAAAACTTGGGTTATGAGGGACATGCATCTTGGTACCACCCAAATCACAGGATGGGTGAAAGATTAGGTGAGGGTTGGGTTAGAGACTCTTCTGCTATTTGACCCACGGGAAAAGAGGAGGAGAAAGAGTTATGCGAGTAAAGATATCTAGATGGGTCATGCAACGTAGAAAATTTATTTCATTTCATAGTAGTATCTATGGAAATCAAGATTGAACCATAAGTGATAAGTACCTTAGCATGGTTAGGCGTGGAGAGACTGAATGAGAGAGATTGTGTGTCTTTGTGCAAGACGGTTTGTATTAATTTAATAGAAAGAGAGTATGTAGGAGGCTTTTATGTCTTTGTTTGAACCTCACCAATCAAGCTACAAATAACTAAACATTGATTTGGGTAGTTTTGGGTAGTTCTTGGGTCATAATAATATCTATGGAAATTAGGATTGAACCATAACTGATAGGTAGTTTAGCGAGGTTAATGTGTTTTTTTAATCTTAATTTAATAAAAAAACAGCCTGTAAGAGATTTAAGTCTCTATTTTAAATAGAAGGATTTGAACCGCAACTATCAAGCTACAAATTACTAAGCATTGCTTTGGGTAGGTGATTCTTGGGTCATTCCCACACCAATTGTTGGCCTGGATTTGGGCCAACATCCTTGCTGTGGCAGAGGCTTGAGGTAAGGCCGAGACACAGTTGATTTGTGGTTCTTGGTGTTATACCCTGTAAGGAAATAAAGTTGCGCCTTCATCAATATCTATGGATTTTGATGAGATGGCAAAAGCTGAGATCTTACAATTGGTAGCAGAGTAAGTTCTTAAGTTCGATTCCCTGAAGGGCATGCTGCTTGCAGGTAGGTGCGGGGGGGAAGGGGGGAGAGAGGGTAGTGTTGGCTTGGGTTTGGACCAGCATCACCGTGGCAAAGACCTCGGATAAGGTTGAGTCACAATCGACTTGTGGCGTTGTACCTTTTAAGGAAATAAAGTTATACCTTTATCACTATTTATGAGTTTTGGTGAGATGGTAAGCGTCGAGGTCTTACACCAATGAAAGACACATATGTGAGAAACCAAAGAACTTGAGATCAATAAGGAGTTAAAGAACATACAATACAAGTTAAAACTGACTTTCAAATGGAGCTAATCAAATCTAATGACAAACAATTGGCCCTAGCTGATAAAAAAAAAATTGAAAAAGCAGTTACAAGCTCTAGAGAATCCATGGCTAATTAGTCAATATACCTACAAGATGTCTTAAAGGTTGTTAAATGTTTTGATGTGAATGCCTCTACTTTGTGTGTTTTCTGTAGATTAGTGGAAGAGATTGTTGAACATGTGCTTATTTTTTGCCCTCTGGTTTGGAAAATTTGGTTTGGTTTGTTGCAGTGGTGGGGAGTGATATGGGTGTGCCTAGTTCAGTTGAGTCTTTGCTGCAGTGGTGGACAAAAATTGCTTCAAGAAAACTAAAATAAGGATTAGGGATGCAATTCCTCTGGTTCCTCTTTGGTCCATTTTGAAGCATATGAATGATTGTGTGTTTAATTGTATTTATCCAGATATGGGGAAGCTTCAAGAGGTAATCATAATCAGATTAGCCACTTGGCTGAAAGCTGCATCAAAGGATCACTAGTTTACTATAGATGATTTTTTGTTCAATATTTTGCAGATTAGATATTGTTTAGGTGGAAAGGTGTAATCTTTGTTTTGTTCTTAAGGTTGTAATGGGGTGTATTGAGTTAGAATCTCTTTAACTCTTAGTGGTGACTTTGGGGACGCACATAATTTTTTTTTTTTTGATCAGTAAAGAAAAATTTCATTAATAGCATGAAATAGTCTTACTTTGAGTGTCAACTTAGTTAGTATGCTTAACTTTGACAATGATGCAAATATTCTCTAAGCTAGTTTTGTGTCTTTTTACTTTTGATAAAATTTCTTTGTTTGCAGTTCAAAAAAAAAAAAAAAAAAAAAACAGTCTTATCCCCTTGACAAAAGTATATTTGTCAAGCCTTAAGTCAAGCTCATAGCACTTCTCTAAGCACTCATGGCTTGCTAACGCTAAGAGTGAAAAAGAGATGCTTCAAATCTCCTGATGCATATTTTTCCTCCTTTAGATCTTCGATGACTCCGAAGAAATGAAACTTCATGTGTAAAGACTAATTAATAAGATTCACAAAAGATATAAGCCTTCAAGTGATTTTCTTGTATATTTTTTACCTTAGAATTATTTTTGTTTTCGTGCCACAATCGTGTGATGTCAGCTCATGATTTGAGAGCATCAAATCTTTTGTTGAGACTAGGGCTTCACTGAACAAATGGGTGCTAAAACTTCTTTTCTTTTTCTTCTTCTAATATATATATATATATATATATCTCTGTGAAACAAAAATATTATTGTTGAAGTCTAAAAGTGCCTAACAAGTCACATATATATATATATCTTTGCGAAACAAAGATGTTATTGTTGAAATCTAAAAGTGCCTTACAAGTCACATATATCTATATATATCTGCGGAACAAAGATGTTATTGTTGAAATCTAAAAGTGCCTTACAAGTCACATATATCTATATATCTCTGCGAAACAAAGATGTTAGTGTTAAAATTTAAAAATACTTTACAAGTCACTAATATATATATATATGTATATATATTAATAAAGAGGGGAAAAGTGAACGTTATATCATAGCATACCATCCTGTGCCAATCTCTCAACTAGATTAACACAAAAATAGAAAGTGAAATCATATGCAAGCACAAATCTAAAATAATGAGTGTTAAAAACCTAACAAATTTTTCTTCATGTTCGGAATTCAATTTTTACACCCTCCAAGTAGACATTTTTTTTGAATGGTAAAGCAAAAATCTTTATTGATAAAACATACGAAATATGACAAAAACATCAATAATAAAGAGGAGACATGGTATCTAAAGATCTGATTTTTAATAACAATTTAGAAATTTTCAATCCGTATTGCTAAGAAACCAATATATTACATTATCAAGTATTTAAGCCATTTTCAAATTTAAATGAATATGGAAATTTTATAAGATATTATATGCAACCATCTAGGAAAAGACATGAACTACCTTCAAGATTATTAAAAAAAAAAAAAAAAAACTATATGGGAGAGGGCTAGGGCTACTACCTACATGATGTTTGTGATGAACAACGTTTCTAAATAAACAAAACAAAGAACAAAATTAAAACAAGGTAATTAATGATATTAAAGACACAGCGAAAAGCTTTGTCAAACAACAAACCTGGTGCTCGTGAATTCGTATAGCTTGCCAGTGCTGGAGAAGATGATCAATCCTACTTCTGCATCACATAGAATCGCCAACTCCTTCGCCTTCTTCAACAACCCGCTCCTTCGCTTCGAAAAAGTAACTTGCCTGCTTGTCGTGTTGTCGATCCTCCTTATTACAATCTTCCCTCTTCCCATCGTCACCACCGTGGTCTAGAACCTAGATTAGGGTTTCTGCAATAATAACACATATATAGAAAGAGAGAAAAAGAGCATTAATTGGGTCTTTATTATTATGAATAAAAGTGAAAAAAAGAAAAGGTTAGCAGAAAGCTTACGCAGTTGAGCTCTGAAATTGGGTCTTTTTTTGTGTGTGAAGGATTTTATAATTTCATATCAAAGTCAAGAGAGCTTTTTATAAGCAAAAACAAAGTGGTTTTGAGGGAAACAAGAAACCAGCAAGATGAGCTGTTTTAAACATGGAAAACAGCTAAAGAATAAGAAAAAAGAGTGGTTTTAAAGTTCAGCAGTGCTACAGAGCACTAGAGGTGCTTTAGGTGGCATCCCATTTTTAAAAAAAAAAAATTAAAAAATATATAAAAGACAAAATAAAAAGAAAAAAAAGACAAATTAATGCTCATTTAGACTTGTTTTTAGAAATCTAAATCATTTTTGTTTAAAGTTTAAAGATTGGACTTTTAATAACAACAGTGGTGAGCTCGAGGGGAGGGGCGAATCAGCACTTTCATATTTTTTCACATATATATAATATTTTTATAAATGTGTGTTTTTTTCGGAGAGTAGTAATATTTTGGTAAATTATAAATATATTGTTTGAGATTTATTTAAATTATAAAATATTTCTTGTGGTTTAAAAAATTACATTATGTCCTCAAAGATTTTTAATTTCATAATAAATATATCATTTTATTAATAAATTATCAAGTTAATTAACAATTTTTAATAATGTTAAAATATTATTTCAATTAATAATTTAGATAATGTTATTATTGTATAGGTGAATATTAGAAATTTTACTTTTTCAATTAATTCTGTTAAATAAAAAATTCTGACAGAAAAATATTTATAATTTTCTAAATTATAAGGGGTAATTTGTATTTTAAATAAACTCTTGAAGGGGTATTTGTAATTTATGTAATATTTTTGATGGCGCCGTCACCGTATCTGACACTTACACGTGGGGTTACGAGTTTACCTTAAATACTTCTAAAAAGGCAAAAGGGCTTCCTGCTTAACTAGCTTAAAAGTGATGAGCATCCACTGTTTTGCAACTCCAAGACAGTATACTCTTTCTTTTATTTTTTTATTATTTTTATTTAAATATTTATTTTTAATTTTTTAAATTGCAAATACACTTTTACTTAAAATATGATTTGCTCTGTATAATTTTAAAATTTTCATTCTGTCTCTTAAAATTTCTAATATCATAACAAATAACTTATTTTTATTAATAAATCATTAAATTAAATAATATTTTTTAATAATGTCATAAATTTATTTCAATTAATATTTTTATCATTTATTTTAGTTTATATTGTATTAATTTAGTTTCATTGATAATATTTGTTATGAAATTGAATAGAAATCAAAGAACACGATAGTTGTTTTAAAAGGGAGTTGATAATTTCAACTTGAATATCAACTCTACAATCACTTTAAGAAAAAATTAGACTATTTTGTCACTTGATTTTAGTCTAATTTGTAAAAAGACATTATTCATTAGACTAAATTAACATAATATGAAAAATTTAAAGTTAAAGTTGATGCAATTAGAGCTACAATGACTTAATTAATGTAAGAGATAAACTATTCGTTTTTAGTGTAACTAGTTTTGACATTTAAAAAAAACTCAATTATTTTATTTTTGATAATTTTTTGTTATCCTTAATTATTTTTGGTGTTTAGCAAAGATTCCACATAATTATTTGTTTTCTATTCAAACATGCTTAAAAGCTTCCCACCCGGTAAAAAAATTAATGGGATGGGATGCATACAAATTCAAACCTATCACGATTTTTAATGTATTGTTTTTCACTTTCTATTTTGCTTCTTAACAATAGATGATTAGTAGTTAGACCTGCCATAAAGTAATAGAAAAATCATATTTAGAAGAGAGGGGGTAGTGTTCTTTGTTCCAAAGTTTCCAAATCAAGTAGATAAAAAGTGAGCTGGTGGATACAAAAATATATTGGCCATTCACATCTTTCTCTCCTGCTACTTAGTAGTTAAACCTGCCAAACCAATTACTAATCCTATCTAAATGATCAAAATATAGAATGCTCTTGCGCCTTCCCCCAAAGAGAAAAAAAGAAAAAGAAAAAAAAAAAAAATCTCATCTTCATCTTCATCTTGATAAATACCACATCAGGTACATATCACTTGTAAATGACCACCAACCAATTAGAGCTAGCTTAGTTGGAGAGGGAATTAGGATTTCATTTGAGAGAGTGCTATGTTGATGTCCCTCCCGCATTTCTTTTACTTCATTGTGGGTGTTTGGAAAGTTGTTATTTTAGTTTTTGGTTATTTTAGTATGTAAAATTTTTGTATTTGAGAAGATAGTTAAATTTTTTTGTAATTGGATGTGATATTTGTAAGAGAAAAAGTGAAATGATTATGAGTTTGATGTGATATTTTGTTTTATTAACTATTTTAATCTATTTTATTTTTTTGTGAATTTTAGTCTAAAAAGTCAAAAAGTAACTTTTGCCAAGCATCCCCATTGTATCAATGGATAAGACATGGATCATGTTCTCTATCAATTTCATCATAAAATAAATTAGAACAACAATTTCTAATCATTTTTTAAAGGAAAAAATCACTAATTTAGCTCAATTTGATTATAATATATTGAAAAAAAAAAAATGTCCCCCCAAAAAAGTTCAAATTTTTTTTTTTTGATAAGTAAGTCATATTATAACCAAAAAAGAAAGATATACAATGAAATTCAATACACAGTTTTTGATGGGAGCACAAAAATAAACAAAATAAACTACTTCATCAAAAGACAAACTGAGCTTATAGAAAACAAGCACAACATTCCCAACAAAACAAGGATTCAGAATTTCCTTCTACCATTCTTCAAGTCATGAAGTTTCGCTTTAAGTTTTCTTCTGTTATCCTCTTTTGAAGTCTCTCCATAACTAGAATTACTTGGAGATGGACTCCCTCTATTTCTCAACTCCTGACTTGAATCTCCATTTCCTAACTCGTTCATATCACACGATTTAAGGACATCAAAGGCATTAGATGTTGAGGGGACAGAAGACTGCGTCTCTCTCTCTCTCTCTCTTTGTTGGCGTTGAAAAAAAAAAAAAAGTTCAAATTTAACAAATTATGAACCTCATTTGAAAAAAATAAAGAAATTGCACAAGACTTGGACAAAACAAGGACTAAGGAGACATCTTATCCCAATTTTTAGAAAAATTGTTTTCATAATTAGAACTCACGCCATCAAAATGCTAACAATGTACATTTATCAATGACTCCGAATGGGTATGAATCTCTCCCAGTAATTGATAGGTAGATAATTTGATTGGTGTGTTTGAAGAATTCAGTATCACTCAAATATAGTATTGATCTGAAAGTGTCAAGATCCAATATGCAGACACGCATGTGAAGAAACTCAAAGTCACCCATCCGCCAATCGAGGGAGGTCTTGGCACGCCTACAATTACCCCCAAGGCTCGTGTGTGATTTCTTTCAATTACATTGGCCTAAAGTGAAAAAACAAACTCCCATAAAAGTAAGCATTACTATGAGTTTTGGCATAACTTTAGAAGACCTTACTTCATTAAATTAATATTCAAGACATGTATTTGGTGGTTGAAGGCTGGTCCATCCAGAGACAATCATGATATATTTTGGTGATTTGTCTTTGAAAGTAGCCTTGGATTGGCTAAAGCCCACGTGATCCCAATTTCATAAACCAATGAGAATCCTTCTTACCTGTAAACAGTTAAATTGTAAAGTTTAATCATGTTGGGTATACAAAATTAATTTGCAAAAATATACTAAGAAAATCAAATTCTAAGTGATTTTGTTAGTAAATTTTACCATACATGAGTTAAATCTGAAACATAATAAAATTTTAAGTATTTTTCTATGTACAAATTTTATATATATAACTTTTTGTTGTATGCTTCATTTGTTTATGAAATGAGTTTATAAAATTTACTATTTATATAACATTTTTCAATACAAAAGTTCTAGCTAGTGCTATGGAGCATTAATTTGTATCCATATTCAATTGAAAAATATTTTAAAAATAAGTGAAAATGTTAGAAGTATTTTGAAATCAGTTACAAATATTTTTAATTTTGTGAAAAATCTCGCATGTTCTTTGCATAGATCTAAATACCAGCCGATACGCTACGTATCGAAAAATTGGGTACCGCGACGAATACAAGTCGGTATACCGTTGAAATTGAAAATTGCAAGAGTATCGGTTTAGTCCCGGTACGTATCGGTTTGTAACCGTTACACAAGTCGTTACACAAGCCGTAACGGACCGATACTCACCGGTTCGGACCGGTACGGAAAAGAAAAGGCTGAAAAACCTGTGAAATGATTTTTAAAATTTCACCATTGCGACACCCGATTCCCGATACATACCGATCGATACTACCGATATCGATACTCTGCGATCGATACCGTTACGTTACCTGATACTGCGATTTAAAACCTTGGTTCTTTGTTTATTTTTTTATTTTTTTATGTCCAAGGCACTTGTCAGTGAGACTCAATTACATTTTTTTGTCAATCGGTAAAATATTATTGATAAATATGAGAATAATTAGATGATATCAAATTAGACAATCATATTCTAACAATCCATATCTGTAAGTTCAACAATCAACCCTAACAATGAAAGCACAAAAAAATAGTCCCCAGTAAGAAAAAAATGAACTCAATATGACAAAGAGTTCCCATAATGAGTTTCAGAATTATTAATCTTTGTATTTGATAAAAATTGATAATCTCTTAATCTCTTAGATAAAAATGTATAGAAGTAATCCACTAATTCTATTTAAGAATCCTTTAAATTGGGAATAAGAAGACCCTAAAATCAAGGAGGGTTGCACTAAAGTAGTGTAGTTTTTTTATTCCTCCAACTACGAGCTTAGACAGGTGTCAATCATCAACAAATCATACATTTACAAAGACCAAGAAAAAAGATGGTCTAAGATACACATTAATCCTAACAATGGAAATGTCTCTTTTCTGAGTCATCACAGCATTGGAAACTAGTTCTTTTTCAAGTTTTGATCTTAACAGTTTCTTTTTGCTGAAAAAAAAAAAAACAAAAAAAACAGTGACATTTAAATAACAAGATAAGCACATGAAACTTATCATAACTGTCCATTCCATCCACCCTTTTTTTTTTTTGATCGAAAAAAGAAATTTTTTTAACATTGAAATTAAAAAAAAGAGATGAGATCGTTGAGAGAGAGAGATTCTATATAAAAAATACCCTACTATCGCTACTTCTATCTATACAACCAACCCCTAAGCTCGATTTTTAATATAAAAAAGAAGAACTTAACTAAAAAAAAAAAAAATGAATCCCATGTAATAACCCACAAAGACACCCAAAAACAAACTAAAAAACAAACTACACAAACTACAGTAGCACACAGTAGCATTACAACGCCCACTATCTAATTTTGAAGCTAAAATAATCACTTCTTCAACTCCCAACATCTATGCTGCTTCAAATCTTGACAGCCCACCTGTTGCGCACCCACGTCTGACAACTCCCAAAGCCCAACGCCCGCCTGCCCAACTCCCAACATCTCTGCTGTCCATCAGACCCACGTCTCCTCTGCTGCATCAACTCCCCATGACCACGTCTCTGCTGCTGCTGCGACACCGCTCCCGAGAACAACAACACCACCGGAGACAATCAACACACACTGACCAAACCCAGCTCTCCTCTCTGACTGACGGCCACCCAGCCGAGAAAACTACACCGGGAAGACAATCAACACCACTGACCAAACCCAGCTCTCCTCTCTCTTTCGGCAGCCACCACACACACACACGGCAGCACACACCAGCCACCTACAGCACATACCACACCCCACCCCACCATCACCACACACCATACACTCAACACTCAACACTCCACACAACCCAGACCATACCACACCCAACACACCCAACACCCATATACACACTTCATACACCACACAAAACCCCACCGAGAGACCCAACTCCATCTTCTCACAACACACCATACCTGAAGACTACACCACCTCCGCCACACTCCCCAATGACCACTCCATGCTACTACTACTCCTCTCCTCTATTATTCTAACCCACAGCCCACTCTTATGCTGCTACTTCTCACAACTTCTATCTCACACCCCAACACCACCACCACCGGAAGACAACACCCAATACCCACTGCCAAGCTCCCAATATCCACTCCAAGCTGCTACTTCTCTCACCTCATCTTCTATCGCTCACCCAAACCCCTCTTCACTTTCCTCCTCAACAGGTCTTCACTTTCCACCCTCAAACCGAACAAATGGTAGCACCCACCCCAAAAACTATCAGAACTTCACCCCTCAAACTATCAGTCGAGGAGGCGCGCTCGTGACATCCGGACAGAAACTGGATCGCCTATGATACCCCTGTTCCCTCCCAAAAGCTCACCCCTCAAACTCCAACTCCAAAGAGCGCTCGAGAAAACAAAACACACACAGGAACACACACAGAACAAACTCCTGCAGCAACGAGACACACCAAAGTGGGTAGAAATGGGGATTCAAGTTTATTGAAAAGGAACACTAACAAGACAAAGTAAACGAGCAAAAATAGCCGACCGCAAGGAGCCAGCCGGCCCAAAAAAGAGGCCGGAGGAGGAGGTTTTAAGAGAAGGAAAAAGGAATTTTTTAGAGAGAGAGAAAAAATTCCTCCATTCCATCCACCCTAGGAAAGGAGATATGGCTTTTTTTCTATTTTTCTATTTTTTTTTTTTTTTGTTTTTTTTTTTTTTTTGGAATGGGAGAGGTATGTCCCTTCTGAACACCCATGCCCACATGCTCAACAAAGTTTGTTTCACAAAAAATTCTTTTAAGCAATGCAAGGAAGGTGAATATTTCATATTTCAGATTGCAGATTTGTTTGTCTTTTTATGCCTTGACCTAGTTAATTGTTACAGTTGTGAAATTCTTTATCTTTAAAGTTTCTCTCGCCACATGTTAGAATAGAATCTCCGAATTTTGATGTAAGGGATGAACTTCTGGTGAAATTAGCTTAAGAAAAATCCTTTGAGATGTGTTAGGCTTTTCTAAAACAGTATTTGTTCATATTCAATAGTGTGTACAGAGTTATAACAAACTTACCTTTACGATACATCGAATCTTGATCTATTTGCTTCTACATTGGTGAGTACGGAGTAGACTAAAATTATATAACCAAGTAGAACCAAGGTTTATATATTCTGTTTTAGACTATAGTTACATTGACGAGTAGAAACCGAAATACCAACAAAAAATTATATGACTAAGTAGTATTAGGGGTTTGATAATCTATTTATAGAGTAGAATACTGACAGAAACTATATGACCAAGTAGAACTAGGGAAAAATCAGAACAAGAAAGAGATGGATAGAATTACTGAGTATTTTTGAATTCTGGGTTGGAATGAATGGCTGGATCGCACGCTTTTTCATTTACCAGATCAAATCGATTATATCTTTTGATTGCATCTGATCACTAGAGATTTATATTTGACAGTTGGATCAATCTTCTATGGTGTAGATCTCCTTACATTGAATGGGTTTATTATTGATTGCATGTAGCCGATGACGATCTGGTGCCATATGATTAGACACACAATCATGTTGCATTATCCTTGTGGCGCGACTAACATAGTTTTTTTTTATAACTTTTTTAAAGCGAATATTTAATGTGATCGTTTGTTAAGTGCTCCACTTTTGCTGAAGTTTTTAATGTGACACAAGTCTTAAAACTTTAAAGAAGCTTTTTATATGAAAGGTTCCTTTTAAAAACAACCAAAAAATAAACGTATTCAATATGAAAATTCCCAACATATTTGTGCTTAAAGATTCTTGGGTTTTAACATTGAAATGGTGTAAGAATAAGAATGAAAACATCTTGGATTTCCTGATTTTGTGCATAAGATTTTTGGTCCATACGAAAACACTTGTATTTAAAGCAAAATGGGTAAATACAAAATAAAAAATTTCAAACATAGAAATTGGTTATCAAATTGGACACAAATATATGCAAATAAATAAACAAAATTTAAAAGTTAACTCTACTAACAAACCTTATAAAATTTTATCTATTCACAAGTATTCTATGTCTGCTTTTTATATTCGTAACAAAAGTTGAAATAGTTTGTTTTACGTCTACGGTAAATTAGAAACATCATGAATATATTAAAAATTTAGAAGGGGCAAATATGTATTGTGGGTGTTGATTTCCGACCACACTGCCAACTTAATACTCAACTGGAGAACACCGGCAGAATAGATGGCATCTATCTAACCTGCAACAAAAAGAAGAATCTCCGGCGGTGGCTCGTCCACCCGGGGGTACTCCGATAATCAAGTCAGTACTCCATATCTCTAAAAGAAAATCAATAGTGCTTAACTCACTAGACAGAATATCAAAAGCCATACCTTAGATCCATGGGGGTGCCTCCCTTTTATAGTCAACATAATCCTAGTCCCAATAGTAGCCTAGCCCTAATGGACTTAGGATTACTGCTAATTTGGGACTCCTAGTGGGATTAGGAGAAACTCTCTAAAAGTTTTATCTTTACCTAAACTGAAGTTTTCTCCCAATCTAGGACTCTTGTCCCATATCCGCTTATCTCGGATTCTGGTATCCTCGCAGATAACCTCGGCCTAGCCGAGATAACCTCGGCATCATGACCAGGACATGTGGCACGTCGGCTGGCACGTCGGCATCACCTTGGCTACGTGTTGGTACTCAGAAAATATATCCCTACAACTGCCCCCTAGGTTCTATTTCGTCGGCATTCTGAGGTGATGGAACCTATATCGGTACTTTCCAGTATGTCGGCTTAAAGTATCGCAGCCGAGATCATCGTTAAGGCCGACATGTCTCTTTAAAGAACAAGAATTCCAAGAACCCATTCACGCGTATGAGCTGTCATATATAATCTCGGTTTAACTTTAACTTGTAAACTTTTCTCAAGTTTCAACAAGTGTTAAACAATGATCTCGGTTTAACTTCAACTTGCAAATTGCTACAAATTTTAACAAGTTTAAACAATAATTTCGATTTAACTTCAACTTGTAAATTGTTACAAATTTCAACAAGTGTTAAATATCATCTTAGTTTAACTTCAACTTGTAAATTGCTACAAATTTCAACAAGTGTTAAACATCATCTCGGTTTAACTTCGACTTGTAAATTGCTACAAATTTCAACAAGTTTTAAATAATAATCTCGGTTTAACTTCGACTTGTAAATTGTTACAAATTTCAACAAGTGTTAAACATCATCTTGGTTTAACTTCAACTTGTAAATTACTACAAATTTCAACAAGTGTTAAACATAACATCGGTTTAACTTCAACTTGTAAATTGCTACAAATTTCAATAAGTGTTAAACATCATTTCGGTTTAACTTCAACTTGTAAATTGCTACAAATTTCAACAAGTGTTAAACATAACATTGGTTTAACTTCAACTTGTAAATTGCTACAAATTTCAACAAGTGTTAAATATAACATCGGTTTAACTTCAACTTGTAAATTGCTACAAATTTCAACAAGTGTTAAATATCATTTCGGTTTAACTTCAACTTGTAAATTGCTACAAATTTCAACAAGTGTTAAACATTATCTCGGTTTAACTTCAACTTGTAAATTGTTACAAATTTCAATAAGTGTTAAACATCATGTATAACTCTCTGCCCCCTAATGTGGACTCATGTTCACATTAAGCTTGTGCATGTGATTTTGTTCGCCGAAGTTGGTTTCAAGCCGAGGTTGTTAGCCTTGATTTCTCTGTTGATCTTACTTGGTTTTAACCTGAGTTTGATTCTGCCGACATGGCAAGCCTATATTACTCCAACTTAGTTCAACTCCATTATATGCAAGATTCGACTCTGCCATATAATGAGTCTAAGTTATTCATCATCACCTTGGCTTCGCATCGGCGAGCCATTTTTCTTCTCGGACTTAAGTGTCAAGATCTTGTCTTCTGGAATCTTGGATCTGCTCACTCAGGTTGAGCTCTTTTCTTCTCGGACCTATTCATCCAGGCCGAGATCATGTCTTCTGGAATCTTGGATCTGCTCACTCAGGTTGAGCTCTTCTTTTTTCAGACCTGCTTATTTAGGCCGAGATCTTGTCTTTCGGGATCTGGGGTCCGGGGCCTGAAATCCAGGATCTACTCACTTAGGCTGAGCTCTTCTACACTTGAATGTCATCTCCTTAGGAGCGCTCATGCCCCCTGTCTTCGCGTCCCTTCTGGAAGGGTCTTTATTCCGTTTATGTCGACAGACTCTCCATCTTCGCTAAACTCGTCGTTTTCAACACGTTGATCTTGTACGGTGATGGCCATCTATTCTCCTTTCTTTCCCACAGACGGCGCCAAATTGTGGGTGTTGATTTCCAACCACACTGCCAATTTAATACTCAACTGGAGAACACCGGCAGAATAGATGGCACCTGTCTGACCTGCAACAGAAAGAAGAGTCTCCGGTGGTGGCTCGTCCACCCGAGGGTACTCCGACGATCAAGTCAGTATTCCATATCTCTCAAAGATAATCAATAGTGCTTAACTCACTAGACAGAATATCAAAAGCCATACTTTAGACCCATGGGGGTGCCTCCCTTTTATAGCCAACATAATCCTAGTCCCAATAGGAGCCTAGCCCTAATGGACTTAGGATTATTGCTAATCTGGGACTTCTAGTGGGATTAAGATAAACTTTCTAAGAATCTTATCTTTATCCAAACTGAAGTCTTCTCCTAATCTAAGACTCTTGTCCCATATCCGCTTATCTCGGATTCCAATATCCTCGCAGATAACCTCGGCATCATAACCAGGACATGTGGCACCTTGGCTGACACGTCGGCGTCACCTTGGTTATGTGTTGGTACTCAGAAAATATATCCCCACAGTATAATTAAAACATAATTAACATTAACGATCGCCTTCTCTTGCTCCCTTCTACGTTCATCATTGTCTTCAACCATTAACGAATATCAAATTACATTTTGTTTATTATGTAAATTGTTACCGATGAATTAATAACAAATGTCAATGATAAGACTTATTAAATTACTACAGTAATTCAGTAATGATATCATGTTTAACTTAAAATAGAAACCTAATTCTCTCCTATTTATCCAACCCAACCTCAAAAAACAACATTAAGAAGTTTTCAAGTCTTTCCTTTTGCCGATTAAAAACAAAAACAAAAAAAAAACAAAAAAAAAAAAGAAGAAGAAGTTTTCAAGTCTTTAAGCAATGTGGGTGTGTGGAGCATTATTCTTAAAAATCTGTATGCATTCAAATATATGAACATAGAAAATGATTTATTTATTATCATGTTTCGTATAATAAATAGAAATTTATTTGTTAGTTACCGTTGAATTAATAACAAATGCCAACAATAAGACTTATTAAATTAATACAGTAATTCAATAATGACAAATAATAAATAAATAATTATTGATACATAAATACATAAATGTACTAATCATAAATACCAAATGCTGGGCCTGTAAGAAGTTTTCAGCATAATGGGCTGATTTGAATTTGGAAATTTACCGTAGAAGATTTGGGCCCCAGTGCTCCATAATTATATTAAAAATTGAAATGCTAATTTTTTTTATAATAAAGTTTAAGTATCAAATTGACATATGTAAATTTGATATTTTAAAACAAAATATATGTCAAATTTATTATTTCATTATTTTTACTTTTATCTTTTTTGAAATAATAAAAGAATAAAAATAAAAGAATTTGGCATCTTCTTTTAACTATACCAATTTGGTATTGCGGAAAACATGTCAATTGCTAATTGCCAACTCAATTTTACAAACGTAAAACATGACCATTTAAGATGCTCTAATATAGGCTGCATTTTGCGATGGCTTAAAATCAAATTTGTTAATTAAAAAAAGTCTTAATTCATTTGACGAGCTCATTTCTTATCAAAAAGCTTACTTCAGTATGCAAAAAGGTCATTTGAGGGAACAAAAAAAAAAAAGAAAAAGAAAAAAAAAAGCCAAACAAATTAATTTCTTTTATAAATGTATTTTTAACAAATAAATTAATTTGTTTAATTAAATCCCAAAAAAGCCATAGTTATGATGATCTCATATCCATGTTGATGTGTCAATGTGGGACAGGCCCAAATCACCTTTGAAAAATTAGTTCCTTTTGGAGGTGGGATGGTGTTAATACTGTGTTGACTTTTGTAATTTAAAAATTAATAATTAAAAAATAGAAATTAAAAGTATTTTTTTCTCAACTTTTAAATAATAATTTTTTAAATATTTAATTATTTTTATTTAATAAATTATAAACAGAAATTATATCATTAATCTCACATAGAATTAATATATATATATATAAACAACTTAAATAAGTTGTATCAGACAACCCCTTTGTCCATTTGTTTTGTATAGAAATTGGTGTTGGGGGATCGACTTGTTTGTGTTCCAGTTCGGTGTTGATGTGCTCTACTAGTTCGAGCTTGGTGATTATTTATCTACTACTTAATTTGTTTTGAAAAGATGCCTCTTGTAATGATTTCTTAAAATTGCTTCCAATTGATATGTTTTTGGTGAATTTGAATTAATAGAGCCAGGTCATGCATGTTTGGTGAGTTTGTTGCTCATTTTTTTTTAGTGATATTTGAGTTAGAATATGAAGAGAAAAATAAGTCTGACGTAATATTGAATGTTATAAAAAATAAGATAAATTATCAATAAATCTTAATAGTTGGACTTAATTTTCATCAAGTCCTATTGAAAATAAATATTGGTAAAATTGTCACTAAAAATAATTTTTTTGTGACAATTTTTTATATATGTCGCTAAAAATTGACAATTAGTGACTTTTTTTATCATGATTTTTATAAATTGTCACTAAAACTTACAATTAGTGATTTTTTTTATTATAAATTTTTTCCATAGGACATATTAGATAATAAGTCCACTTATGAAGACCTATACGTAAGTTCCCCATAAAACATAGGCAGATTGATTTTATACGAGATGGTAGAACTCAGTCTGGCAAATCTCATACATGATTTTCGTGCTAAACTTGCTTAAGAAGACACTCTTCTTCACTAGAAAAAAAGAAAAAGGAAAAGGAGATAACAGAACACATACAACAGCCAGCAAAGCTGCAAGTGATTTCATTCTGCCCAACTTGCTATAGCAAGTCTGTTTATTTCAGTAAAATTATGTTTGGATTATAAATTTGAATAGAGATTTAAAAAGAAACAAAAGAAATGCGAAAATCTAACTTATATTGCATTTACATTTTTCTCATAAATTTTTTTTTTTTCAAATCTTTACCCAGATTTATAACTGAGGCTTTCAGAAAAATAACCCAGATATCCCTAGAAACCAAGAACTTTGTAGAAGAGATTGAAAAGGTTAAGGTTCCATTTCCAAAAACAGCAATTGCCATGCATTCACCTCTCTCTCTCTCTCTCTCTCTCTCTCTCTCTCTCTCTCACAGCTTCTTCTTCTTTTTACTTTTATTTTATTTTATTTTTTATTTTCTTATTTAATGATGAGCAGCTTGTTCTAGAAAGACCCTTTTGATCCACTTTGTTGAGTAAACTCCTGATAGTTGTAATAATACTTAAATCACAAGTATTGGTTAGACATCAACCAGAATCTAATTCAAGACGTCTAGATTTATGACTCAAACAAAATTCATTCCTCAACCGGGCTATTCGTTTGGATTTAACATTCACCCATTCACCTCTTTTTGATACTATGGTTGCACAAATTTGAATAGAATTGTATTCCTGTCTTTTTAATTTAAGTTAGGAACCTCAAAAAAGTTGCATAAAAATAAAGTATGTGGATCAAATCTCACTTTTTTAAACTACTATTTCATATTCCTTAATTTATTTATTTTTAATTTTTAATTTTTAATTTTTTATTATTGTTGCCCCTAGTGTACAACAACCAGTTAGAAATGATCACTGAACAATACTTTATACAAGGAACCCTTGATTTCTCCAACCCTAAAATCATAGCCCCCACCATATTTGACAAATGAAGCAGATGCTTTCAATAATAACTATATGCAGTATAAAAAAAATCCCAGTATCCCACTAAAGTCAGTCCATTCGACAGAATAAAATTTGTGTGAAAACTTGAGCCTCTATTTTGAAAAGTTCTATATATACTTATTCTTCAAGAAAAAGCGAAGCAATGACCGAATAGATGACACTTTGACACCTCTTTAATCTCTCACTTTCACCATATTGTATTATCTATTTTTTAATATATATATATAATAAAATATATGCTTCAATTTGTCCTCACTAAGAGATCATCAATCACTTTTCAAAATTCAAATCACTAAAAAGGCCAATATGAAACAAACAATTTCAGAGAGAACTTAATGGCAACATATGCCAGAAAAAGGTGATCCCCATTCCATTTAAAACTCAAACAAACTTTTTTCTTTATTCATTTGAAACATTTTGTTCATAATTTAAAAAAGTTACATAGCATGAAAGATCATTACAAGACCATGTATGATCACAAATCACAACAGCTCAGAACAAAAGTCACTTGCAAAGAAAATTAACCTTCCAACACCAATGATAATTCAGTTTTTTTACGTGCATAAATTCCAATCACAAAACTGAACACAGTTTTCTCACATGGGGGTGGGTGTGATCAAATTTTGTGCGCTTAGAATTTTTTATGATAATTTAATGAGATAATATCTTGAAGCTAAAGGACTTATTGAGCCATGCCTTCCAACTATTGCTTCCTCCCTTCCTAGAAATCATCTCGGACCGGTTTTCTGTCATCTGTGGTTGGGTCTGCTTCTTGCACATCACAACATTCCTTCCTCCACTTGATCCTATCAACTCCGATGGATTCAGAGCTGCAAAAAAATTCACACAAATTAAAATTAAAAAAAATTAAAAATTGACAAATCCGTATGCAAAGTTTATGAGAACTCGAATCTGCAAAAAAAAAAAAAATCTGAAATTTTAAATTTCAAAACTTCAAAATTCACAAATGGTTATGTGCAGCAGAGTTCATGAGAACTCAGAACTAACAAAAATTTTCAGAAAAATTAAAATAAAAAAGAGGTCAAAATTCACAAATGGGTATGTGCAAAGTTCATGACAACAGAGCTATGAAAAATTCTGAAAATTTAAATTTAAATTTAAAAAAAAAAAAAGAGTCAAAATTCACAAATTGGTATGTGCAAAATTCAAGAGAACTCATAGGTGCAAAAGTTTAGAGAAAAATCAAATTAAAAAAAAAAAAAGGTCAAAATATGTGCAAAGCTCATGACAACTCAGAGCTTGCATATTGATCTGTACAGAACTATCATCCTAATAACTCAATACTCTAATAGACAGGTCCAAAAATCAAAACTCTCACATGGGTAAGCAAAAAACACAAGGAAAAAAAAAAAAAAAATCAAAACTGACACATGGGAATGTTTCCAATTAATCAAAAGTCCAAAAATCTCAAATGGGTAAGCAAAAAATTCAAGAAAAAATTCAAAACAGAGATATGGGTATGTTTCAATACCATCTGATCCAGCATTGGCAGGATAGAGAAGGAAAGTATTGACGTCAGAGCCAAGAACAGGAAGTCGCCCTTCTCGAGCATACAATTTCAAAGCAGTATCAATAACAACAGAAACATTGTCTTCCTCATTCACCACAAATCTGATAGGCCCAGCGCTGCCAAGAACATTGACAGTGATCAAGAATCGATTCTTCTTCACACTCTGAGACTCTGTGTTCTTCTTTTTTTCCTTCTGTGCCAACATTTTCTCAGATACACTTCTATTCATCTTCTGTTTTAACTTTGTTTTTGTGTTCTCTTCCATACCCAGTAATTAATAATTAAAAAGAAAAAAAGAAAAAACAAGAAGAAGAAAAGCTAAAGAAGGGGTGAGTGAGAGAGAGAGGGAATTGGATTCAAGGGTCAAGGCCAAGGCAGCGATAATACCATGCTTCTTTGGAAGAGGCGCAGGAAGAAGAAAGGAATGGAGGGAGAAGAGAAGATGAAGAAGAGAACATGAAAGTCCAGACAGGCCCAACCATTCAAGACTTAATTTTTGAGTTTGGCACTGCAAAGAACTGAGAGACGTGGTTTACAAGGAGGTAGGAGAAGAGAAGAGAATAGGGAAGTTGACAAAAGTAAGTTGTGAGGGCTGTTAGGCTCACATGTATGATACACCTCTGTCTCTATATATAGCAGAAAGAGAACCCGGGGAGGTGGTGTTTATGTTAAGTCATCTTTGTCTTTATAAAATAACATTTCAAAATCTGAGAACAGATAGGCTCAAACACATAATGGCTTATAGAATTTTTAGGAGTGACATTCACATTATATGAGACTTATACGGGAGACTTATTTTTTGTGAGATTTGTATCTTATTTTGTATTTGATTTCTATATTTTTAATATAACTTCAAACATTTAGTAATGTTAGAAATACTTTAGATCAAATACAAAATAGGACACACAAATGTGAGTCTCACCTCTTGTTAGATATCTGTGTTATATTTTTTTATGTTCGGTTCACTTAAATTTATTCTTGAACATTCAGCAATGCTATGAACACAAAAGCCAAAAATAGATGTCTTACAAAAGCTGGGTTCGTGAGTTTCAACTCTTATTAGATATTTATGTCACATTATGTATTTAGTTTTTTTGTGTACTTAAACTTATTCTTGAACATTCAGTAATGCTAAGAACATGGAGGCCAATTACAAAATGAGACATAACTGTCTTATAAATTGTGGGTCTCACATTATGTGAGTCTCATTCTTTATGAGATATCTATGTCCCATTCAGTGTGTCATCCTTTATGCACTTAAAAATAGAGTAACCTTAAGTATTATGAAATAAATATCATAAAACTAATCAAATGGTGATTGCATAACATACAATAAAACACTATAAACTAATTCAATGATTGATAATTTACATGAAGGTTTTTCATGATATTCTTTAACGATAGCTAACATTATTGTAAAAAATATATTAAATTGAGTAAAAAATATCTCACATTTTTTGAATTTTATTTATTTATAGCAAGATCCTGCAAGAATAATGCCGTTATGTTGTAATGGTCTTGACAGAAGTATGACGCACCTCTCAAATTTATAACCGGGCATGAAGTTAACTGAGATTCTAAATTCAAATTTTAATTAGCCAGAACAGCATTGGTTGTGTATTTATTAAAGTTGAAATTAGTGTTACACTTCTCAAGATGTGAAACACCCCCAATAACACTCAAAAAAATAATACTCAAAACAAAGTGAAATAAAACAAAATATTTTTGTTTCCACCCCTTTAATACTGTGTTTGGTTGGGAGATTTGGGGAGAGATTTAGAAAGGAAAAGAAAAAAAGGTGTGTGAAATTATGTGAAATGTAGATACATTTTTTTTTCACATTTCACCTACTTTTTTCGTTTCCCTTTCCAAATCTCTCCTCAAATCTTTCAACCAAACACAACATAAGTGATTCTACGTACGTAACAAAACTATTTTATTGCATCTTGGAGCCTCTAATAAATTAACTCTATTTTTGTGTGTGCACGCGAGTGTTAGACGCCTCATCTTTCAATATTTATTAATACCAGTTTACTTCTTGATTAAATTATCAAAATAATCAAAAATTTAACTCAAGTTGACCCAGTATCGGCCGGAACACCAACCCCTTCTAACAAATTTTTTGAAATGTGAGATGTGCTGATAAAGAGGTAACAAGAGGGATTGCAGGAGGCAGAGAGAGGAGCGACAGAGGTGCGCCTTGGTGGTTGGATGGTTGAGAGTGTTAAAATTGGAATTAAATGGGATGTTTAACAAACAAAAAATCAAATTTGAGATTGGGGTGTTTAAAAAAATGGACAAATTACACAGATAGTCCCTATAGTTTGGGACTTGTGTCACTTTGGTCCCTGACTTTTCAATTGTGACACATTTGACCCTGAATTTTAAATTTTGTTCCAAATAAGGACAATTGAATATATAATTAGATTTTTCAAGGGTAAAATTATTAATTTGATAAAATTTAAACTAATTTAACAAAAATAAATGTCAAACAAATATTTTTAAATTTTTAAAAATTATTTCTACCTACTAAAAATAAAATTATGTAAAATTGATAAATCTTTTAGACATTTATTTTTTTTTTACCAAATTAGTTTTTATTATGTGTTTGGATAATGATCATGTAAAATTAATTTTAAAAAATTAATCATGTAATTTTTATTAATTTTACATAATTTTATTATTGCTGGATAAAAATAATTTTAAAAAAATTAAAAATATTTTTTTGATATTTATTTTTGTCAAATTAGTTTATATTTTATCAAATTGAAGATTTTACCTTTAAAAAATCTAATGATATTTTTAATTGTCCTTATTTGGAACAAAATTCAAAATTCAGGGTTAAATATGTCACAATTAAAAAGTCAGGAACCAAAATAACACAAGTCTCAAACTATAGGAACTATTAGTGTAATTAATCCTTAAAAAATTTGAATGCCTCACAATATTATTGGAGTGCATTTAGAGGCACCCTTACATCCTTCAAATTTTAAATTTTTTTTATGATAATTTTATTCTTACATCAAATTACCAAAAAGTCTCCTTTGCCCCCAACACCCTCTTCTATTTGCCACCCCCAACCTCTCTATTGATACGCATTAGATGGTATTCAAAATTTTACACTCAAATTTAATCACTACTAGTGTGAATAAGAGTTTCATAACTAAGAAAAAACAAATAATGCAATGTCCGATTAGAAAAATATGAGACAAACTTGAGATTATCTAGAGAATTGGATCCCTGATTCCATGCCATTGTCTTATTATAACCGATGAAGCATTGCTTTGCTTACCACCCCAAGTCTTTTTCAGTCACCAAACGTCCAACACATATCTGAAAAACACTGCCCAAATGCACATTCCATTCTAATATGTTGGCCCTGTTTGATAGAGTTTATTTTAATTTTTAGTTTAATTTAAGTTATTTTGATATGTTTGGTTCAACTTAACAATACAGCTTATAACTTTTTGTAAGTCAAAAATCAACTTATTCTTTGAGTTGGGGGGGGGGGGAGAAGCTTAATTTATAAGTTAAAAATCAGCTTATGTTCACAATTATAAGTTATAAGCTATTAGACTATAAGTTATAATCACTTTTTCACAGCTCTATCAAATAGGATCATTGTCAAATAACAAAGGGTAAATTATAAACCCACTCTCTTTAAGATTTGCTTTAAATATGAATTATGTTATGTGATTTAAAAAATTATAAATTTTTTTTTATCAAAATTTTTTATTTAACAGAATTAATTATAAAAATGAAATTCATAACCGTCCTCCTATACAATAATAAAATTACATAAATTATTATTTTAAATATATTTTTAGCATCATTAAAAATTATTAATTTAGTTGAAAATTTATTAATAAAAAGGGTCACTTATTATGAAATTAAAAACCTCATGCAATGGAATATAATCTCCAGAACAACAAAAAGTGATTCGTGACATGGGTAGGCCCAGACAGGCCCACAAGGATCACGGCCCACCATGAGTAAACCCAAGCCCACCATCTAGACCCCATTGCACAACCCGGCTTATTGAAGGCCAATCGAAATGGGAAGGCCAATGATGCTCGGACACGTGGCGGGTGCAGAGCAGGCCATGTCAGCAGACAAAGATCTGCAAAGTTATTGCCACAGCACATCACCATTAATGCAACCCATCACCGCATTTATTGCGACAAACCCCTCTCAGCCGGAATGACGCCCCCTCACCCTGAACGAGACGAACCACGGCGCAAGCTTTTAAGCAAAAGGTCGAACGACTAAAATGCAAATGATTACCAGAGGATATAAGCAAAGCTCGAAGACAAGAAGAAGGTTAAGTTTTTCCCATCTCCTATCTCTCTCTCTCTCTCTACATTTTCTGTCCATCTCCTTCTCTAATTCACACACCGGAGGGTTCGCCGGGGGACTACCCCGTTCCCCGATTGAACTTGTTTGCAGGTTACCCAGTAGGCTTGAGGAGCTTGGATCGGTCCAACCCATCCACGAGGACTAACAGCATTATCAGTTGGCGCCGTCTGTGGGAAATCGGTTTTATCCGTGCGCCAGTTGTGTTCATTGCCGCCGGAGACCCTTTTCCAGCAACCTTTTTCACCTCATCCGTCACGTGCATGGTAACGACCAGATCCATGGCTTCCCACCACAATGCTGCTGATCACCAGACCAACCCTCCCAATCCAAACAACCCACCACAGTACTTCATCGAGCTCACCAACAGCATCAACCGTATGGCCGAACAAAACCAGGCCTTAATTAACGCTCTGCTCCAACGGAACCTCCCTATTCCTCCACCACCTCCAGATATTCCATCCCATCCAGAACAAGTCCCAGGCCATACTGTCCCACCACCCAATCCTCCCGACTCGGGGGGCTTGCAACCCCCTCACCCACATATACATCCTCCTCCTCCACCCCCACGTCCATCAGTCATAGCCCCAGCTCCCGAGGGAGAAGCTAGCAGCGTCCAACATCTATCTCCCTCTGGGGGTGACAACATTCCCCTTTGGGACGCTGAACTCCGGGCCATGAAACTCCAACTCCAAGGGGTCATGCAAAACATTCAACATAAGCCCTCTACTACAGCAAACTCCCCTTTCGTTGCCTTCATCCGAGACAAGCCCCTACCCCCCAAGTTCAAAATGCCTACCATCGACCCCTTTGACGGAACAACCGACCCCGTCGACCACCTGGAAACCTACCGTACACTCATGATCCTCCATGCCTTCCCCGACGAAATCATGTGCCGAGCCTTCCCCGTGACTCTAAAGGGATCGGCTCGGCTATGGTTCAGCCAGTTGCCGCCAGATTCGGTCTCTACATTCCAACACCTCAGTGACTCTTTCCTGAGCCACTTCATCGGAGCCCAACGCCAGCGACGTCCGGCGACACAACTCTCAACATCCGCTGACCGAGGGGAGTCACTACGCAGCTTTGTCACTCGCTTCAACACCGAAGCCTTACAAGTTCTTGAAAATGACGATAAGGTCATCCTCACAGCCTTCATGGCCGGGTTCATGTCATCCGATTTCTCTCTCTCCAAGAACCCCCGACATCCATGGCGCCTTGCTCTCCAAAGCCCGAAGTATATGAACGCCGAGGACTCTCTAGCCGGCAGACTCCAGACTAAATATCTCGACCCCAGAGAAAAAAGAAAAGACCAAGAACTCAAAGAACACCGTCTCATAACCAAACATCCCGCTTATGTTGACCGACCTCGTGCCGATCGGGTAGCCCCAACCGACTTCCGTCGGTTCGAGCAATATACCCTCTCAATACACCCATGGAACAAGTTCTTAACCAAATCCAACGGACTACCCCTCAAGTGGCCTCTTCCTCCACGGAACCCTTCCAACCGCAAAGACTACCCAAATATTGCCGCTTCCACCAGATCATGGCCATAACACCGACGATCGTGACCTCAAAGATCAAGTAGAGACCTCATTCGCCAGGGCGCTGAGCCGATTCACGATACGCCTCGGCAGAAAGACAAAGGACCGAGCCCCCAGAGACAATCGCAGTATACCCCACTCCAGCGACAAGTTCAACTGCATCAGGCATGATCGACCCCACCAACAACCTCGGCCTCAAGGTAATCCGCCTCACCACCGGGTGAAATCAGAGTTATTTCGGTGGTCTTGCTTGTAGGACCATCACGCCACCAGAGGGCGAGCTTAGAAAGATACGACAGGTTTTCGACAAGATAGCCGCCACGGCCGATCGAATTCAAGCAACCCAAGCAATGGATGAGCCCATTACCTTCACTTGACGCCGATCAGGCAGCATCCGTTATCCTCACGATGATCCCTTGTCATCTCCATCGTCCTTCCAATTATAAAGTCGACGAGTCCTCATTGACAATGGCAAATCGTCGGACATCATTTTCCTAAACTGCTTCCGCCACCAAGATCGGGAAGAAAGCTTGTCCCCACTCCAAACTCCTCTGGTTGGTTTCTGGGTGTGGGGTGACCTCGATCGGCTCCATTGATCTCCCCATCACCATTGGAGAGTACCCACGGCAGACCACGAAGTTACTTACTTTCCTTGTTGTCGACTGCCCCTCAGCTTACAACATCATCCTCGGCCGCACTGCCCTCAATGCCTTCCAAGCCATCACATCCACCTACCACATTGCCCTCAAGTTCTCTACTGATTTTGGGGTCGGAACGGTGAGAGGAGAACAGACCGTCGCCAGAGAATGTTATGTGGCCTCACTCAAAGAGGTCAAACTAAAGGAGGCAATGATCATAGAAGGACTTGACGTCCGAGATGAGGACGAACTGATAAGAGGCGAACCTGTGGAGGAACTTGTCGAAGTTAACATCGATCCCACCAACCCACTCAAAACTGCTAAAATCGGCAGCCCAATCGCCTTCCCAAGCCAAGGCCGACCTCGCCGCTCTTGACCGACAGACGTCTTTCGGACCCATGCAGACATGCCTGGCATCGACCTCTCTTTCATAACCCACCGCCTCAGTATCGAGCCTCACTTCCGACCTTACCGACAGAGACAGCGTATTTTCCATCCAGAGCGCAACAATCTCATAGCTGCAGAGGTTGACAAACTTCTCGAGGCCCAGTTTATCCGAAACGTGGATTATCCTAAGTGGCTGTCCAACGTGGTCCTAGTCCGCAAAAACAATGGCAAGTGGCGTCTCTGCGTTGACTACTCCGACTTGAACCGAGCCTGTCCTAAAGATAGCTACCCTCTTCCCCGCATTGATCTACTAGTCGACGCCACGGCCGGTCATCAAATGCTCAGCTTCATGGATGCTTTTTCAGGGTACAACCAGATCGTGATGCACTCATCCGACCAGGAACACACATCTTTCATCACCGATCGGGGCACCTACCATTACCGTGTCATGCCGTTCGGACTAAAGAATGCTGGGGCCACCTACCAACGTTTGGTCAACACAGTCTTCCACCATCAGATCGGACGGAACATGGAAGTGTATGTGGATGACATGCTGGTTAAGAGAAAACTCTCCATTGACCACCTCACCGACCTGCGAGAGACTTTTTCCACACTCCGTAAATATCAGATGAAACTCAACCCAGAGAAGTGCGCCTTTGGCGTAGGATCTGGCAAGTTCCTGGGTTTCATGGTCAGTCGGTGACATCGAGGCCAACCCCGAGAAGATCAAGGCCTTGATTGAGATCACGATCACCCAAAACCGTTAAAGAGGTCCAAAGGCTCACGGCGAGTGGCGACTCTTAACTGTTTCATCTCCGTCAACGGATAAATGCCTACCATTCTTCAAAGTCTGCGGCGGACTTTTGAATGGACAATCAATCAAGAGGCCTTTCAATAGTTGAAAGCGAAGGCATGGCCAACCTCCCTTCTCTCACAGCAATCACCGTGAGCCCTCTTCCTCTACCTAGCGAGATCAAGCACCGCAATCAGTGCGGCGCTCATCAGAGAGGACGGTTCCGTCCAACGGCCGGTCTACTACATCAGCCGGGCTCTCAGGGGGGCGGAGCAGAACTACCCCCTATTAGAAAAGCTGTCCCTGGCCTTAGTCACTGCCTCCAGACGACTCCGCCCCTACTTCCAAGCTCATTCAATAGTGGTTCTCACCGACCAAACTCAAGAAGGTCATCGCGGCCCGAGCTCTCGGGAAGACTAATGCAAGGGTCGAGAGAACTAAGCGATTCGACATCTCTTATCGCCCCGGACAGCAATCAAGGGGCAGGCCGTAGCCGACTTCATCTTGGAATTTACCAATCCAGCACCAACCACTACCCCTCCACCCACACCAACTCCATCAGAGCCAGAAGATCCTCATTGTTGGACACTCAATGTCGACGGTTCGTCTCGCAGGGAGGGAAGTGGGGCTGGCCTCATCCTCACATCCCCCGAAGGGGGTTATTTCAAATGTGCCCTCCGCCTCTTGTTTGCGGCCAGCAACAATGAGGCCGAGTACGAAGCATTGATAGCAGGACTTCGTCTAGCCAAAGACATTGGTGTTAGCCACATCCGAGTGTTCAGTGACTCCCAACTTATTGTCGGCCAGATCACGGGTGAATTCGACGCCAAGGATACCACAATGCGGACTTACAGAGACATGGCTCTCACCCTTGTTCGTCTCTTCAACACCTTCCAGATCAGACACATACCTAGGACGGAAAACTCCAAAGCAGATGAGATGGCTCAGCTCGCCTCCGCCGACCAATCCGACCTCAGCCATGGAGTTCGCCTCGAATACCTGGCTCAGCCAGCCATCTCACCCGACCTGCAAGAGGTGCAATTTCTTCAGACGGAACCCATCCCTTGGGCATCCGACATCTTTCTCTTCTTGACCACGGGAGAACTCCCAGATGACCAACAGCAGGCTGCCAAGGTCAGAGCTCGGTCGGCTAACTACATTCCGGTCGACGGCGTCCTTTACAAGCGCGGTTTCTCACGACCGTACCTGCGATGTCTCAGCCCCGCCCAAGCAACCTATGTAATGCAAGAGATCCATGAAGGAATATGTGGCAATCATTCAGGTGGCAGATCTCTCGCTCACAAAGTACTCCGTACAGGCTACTTCTGGCCGACCCTCAACAAAGATGCCTCTGATTTACGTCTTTGAAATCGACAAGTGTCGGTAACCGCCAACATCCCCCATGCTCCTCCCACCGAGCTGATCACCCTCTGCAGCCCTTACCCGTTCGCCAAATGGGGTATTGACCTGGTTGGTCCACTTCCCACTGGCCGAGGCCAGACCAAGTTCGCAATTGTTGCCATTGATTACTTCACCAAGTGGGTCGAGGCAGAACCTCTCGCCACAATCACTGAACGGAACACCACCAAGTTTATCTGGCAATCGATTGTCTGCAGATTTGGCATCCTCGTGCCATCGTCTCGACAACGGCAAGCAGTTCGACAATGCTAGAATCGGAAATTTTGTGCGGATCTCCAAATTCAACCATGCTTCTCCTCCGGTCACCCCCAAGTAAATGGCCAAGTTGAGGTCACCAACCGCTCTCTCCTGAAGATCATCAAAACTAAGCTCGAAGCTGCTAAAGGCCTCTGGGCTGAGGAACTACCACATGTACTCTGGGCCTACCGAACCACTGCTGGGACTCCTCTGGAAACCCTTTTCGCTAACATATGGCGTAGGCGGTCATTCTGTAAGTCGGTCTACCCACCCCTGTGGTCTTACATGCAGATCTCGCCACCAAGAACTCCGTCGGCGGACCTAGATGTCATCGAGGAGCTCAGAGAGGCTATTTGTTGTCGATTGGCCGTGCAGTAAAATGAGAACACACTACAACCGCAGAGTCCGACCACGGAGTTTTCTCTGGCGACCTTGTCTTGAGAGAAGCAACTCTTGCCACAAAGAATCCAACCGAGGGCAAATTAGCGGCCAAATGGGAGGGGCCCTATGTGGTGAAGGCAGGCTGACCACTTACCGACTTCAAGATATGGATGGCGAGACCTTCCCCATCCCCGGAATCTTGAACATCTGAACGCTACTATCAATGAATCCTCACTTTTGTATTGTCAAAATTGTTGTATTTTCCTTTTCAATACATAATACAAATGTCGACTGGAGCTCCCACTTTCTATAATTCAACTGTCTGAATGTAGCTTCCATGAAACTTCTCTTTGCAGCGCCACTTTCAAAAGCCTCAGCCAGACCTGAGCACCTTCAAAAGCCTCAGTCCGACCTGAGCACCTTCAAAAGCCTCGGCCAGACCGAGCACTCAAAGCCTCGATTCGACTGAGCACTTTCAAAAGCCTCGGCCAGACTGAGCACCTTCAAAGCCTCGGCTGCCAGAGCACTCAAAGCCTCAGTCCGACCTGAGCACCTTCAAAAGCCTCAGCCAGACCTGAGCACCTTCAAAAGCCTCGGCCAGACCGAGCACTCAAAGCCTCAGTCCGACCTGAGCACCTTCAAAAGCCTCGGCCAGACCGAGCACTCAAAGCTTCAGTCCGACCTGAGCACCTTCAAAAGCCTCGGCCAGACCGAGCACACAAAGCCTCAGCCAGACCTGAGCACCTTCAAAAGCCTCGGCCAGACCGAGCACACAAAGCCTCAGTCCGACCTGAGCACCTTCAAAAGCCTCGGCCAGACCGAGCACTCAAAGCCTCAGCCAGACCTGAGCACCTTCAAAAGCCTCGGCCAGACCGAGCACTCAAAGCCCCAGTCCGACCTGAGCACCTTCAAAAGCCTCAGCCAGACCTGAGCACTTTCCAAAGCCTCAGTCAGAACCAGACCTGAACACCATCGACGACCTCAGTCAGAACCAGACCTGAGCACTTTCAAAAGTCTCAGCCAGACCTGAGCATTTTCACAAGCCCCAGTCAGACCTATGAATGAAGGCTCATAAAACAAGACACTCAGCCATGGTCTGACGCTTAACCACCATTTCAACATACTTTGACACTTAGTCAATATTTTAAAGAGGGTTGCCCATATTTCATTTGCAAATCACATGTTCAACATTGCATTTCAGCCTATTTTTTCAAGGTAATTTGACACTTAGTCAATATTTTAAAGAAGCCAGACCTGAGCATTTTCACAAGCCCCAGTCAGACCTATGAATGAAGGCTCATAAAACAAGACACTCAGCCATGGTCTGACGCTTAACCACCATTTCAACATACTTTGACACTTAGTCAATATTTTAAAGAGGGTTGCCCATATTTCATTTGCAAATCACATGTTCAACATTGCATTTCAGCCTACTTTTTCAAGGTAATTTGACACTTAGTCAATATTTTAAAGAGGGTTGCCCATATTTCATTTGCAAATCACATGTTCAACATTGCATTTCAGCCTACTTTTTCAAGGTAATTTGACACTTATTCAATATTTTAAAGAGGGTTGCCCATATTTCATTTGCAAATCACATGTTCAACATTGCATTTCAGCCTACTTTTTCAAGTAATTTGACACTAAGTCATGTTTTTAAGACGCAAGCATTCGCTGAACACATCAGTACACAAAATAATCACAAGAAAAATCAACCAAGACCAAACCAATATAAGAAGAAAGATATACTGGCATCATCAACTAGAACCATAAGTGCCATTTTATTCATTCAAAAAATGTGTGTACAAGTTACATACATCCCTTCCAAAAAAAAAAAAAAAAAAAACATGAAGATCACTTCCCTTCCTAACTCTACTCATCATGAAGATCACTCCTCCTCCTCGTTCGAAATGAGGTCAGCTTCTTCAACCCCCTCATCCAGTGGGGTCTGCGCTACGTCATCCTCTCCAATCACCACACTACTCAGGTCTAAGTCTGGAAACAGCTCCTCAGCCTTGCGCTTGAACATCTTCCAACCGCTGTCCCAGTACTCAGCCATTTCATGCTTGTAGTAGTCAGATTGCTAGAAACTGTTGATAATTTCAGACTCTGTCCTCACCCCCAGATTTGTCGACGACCCAAAGACTCCCAGACTTATCCCAAATGGTACCACCATGGCGTCATCGCCACGAAATTGGAGACCCTTTGAATTGTGCAACCGCTGCGACGCACAGATCAGGGTAGGCTGCCCTTTCCGAGGCCGCCATCGCCTTCACTTCGTCCCGCTCTTTTTTGCAGATCTCCTCTCGAGCCGCCCTTACCCTTTCTGCCTCCAACTCTTTTCGTAGAGCCTCACCTACAGTGGCTGCCCTCTTCCTCTCCTCATCCAGCTCCTTCTGCAACCCCTCCCTCTCCGCCTGCGCCTTCCCCATCTCTACCTCTAACTCCCTCATTAATCTACCCTTTTCCTCCTCTGCCTTGGCAAGTCCTTCCTCCAGCTTCCTCTGCAGAGCTTCCACCTTAGCGTCCGCCTCGTCTTTCTGCCTCACCAGTTCCTCATTGCTGCTCATGGCCTCTTCATGCCTGTCATTGGCAATGACACAGGCCCTTTGGGCCTCGTCCAGCTTTTTCTGCTCAGTAGCCAGCTGGAATTCAAGTGACACAACCTTGCGGCGTGCATCCTCCAACTCCAGCTTGGCTGCTTGCAGCTCCGTTCGGGCCCCCTCCCAACTCGCCTTTTCCTCCTTCAGTCTGGCAAGTTGTGCCTTAGCCTCCTCCACCTTGATTTTGGCAGCACCTGCCTTTCTGAAGAGAGACCCTGCCAGAGTTGTCACCTCCATCTGCGAGCACAGACCAACAGTTCGCCTCATTGAATCTGACGCGGACGGAGGCGACTCCTCCACGATTTTCACCAGACGGTCAGCCCCCGCCCTGGCGGAGCCTTCTCCAACCTCCAACGTTTCAGCCACCGCACGCGCATGATAGATCGCCGTGTTCAGGCCAACCCCCCCCTCCTGAGGCACAACACCCCTTTGCACCTGCTGCCCCTCACTTGGCTCAGTCCTGCCCTCCTCCACCACCACCTGAGGTATTGGGACAGTTTCAACAGCTTTCAGCGCTAGGGTCACCCTGCAGGGTCTCCACCCCGATTGAGCCTTCTCACCTTCTTAGCCCCAGGCTCCCTGCGGCCTCTTCGAGCACTTCTCTTCTTCTTCTTCTTCTTCAGACCTCCTCCTTCCCGGCCCTCTCCTTCACAGGTCCACAGGGGCTTTCGTGGCTCAAGGTGGTTAAATCCTTCTCCCCAACGGCTTTGGCGAGGCTTGATCCTCTCCTTCGCAAGGGTCATGGCGGTCGGTCTGAGCTCGAACCTAGCAAATGCAAGAAGGGCTCGATCCTCAGCCTCCTGCGCTTTCCTCCTCGCCTCCAACTCTGCTCGGTCCAGATCCCCTCCGGTCGGCCGAGGACCCAAATTTGCCCCACCTAACCTTCTCTTTTTCCCTCCATTCTTTCACCCTTTTCACCCTCTCCTCCGCCTCAGCCCCCAACTTTGCCTCCACCGTCTTGATTGGTACCTTCCAAATGGTGCGCATCCCAACCCCGCCGCTGCCAGGAACATAGAACCACCGCGTACGCCAACCCTTAATCGACGTAGGCGGACGGTCCACCACCCTTCCCGCCGCCACTGAAGTGTGACCCATGTTTCTTGCTGACCAGAGGCTTTGTAGCAAGCGAAGAACTCCTCCACTGCCATCCCCCTCCCCTCATTCGCCTTCCCCCACGAACTCGCACAGGCCAGCACGATTTTCCACGCGTTGGGCATCAACTGGCCCGGCGCTACTTCCAGGTGGTTGAGCACGTCCACCACTATCTGAGGCAGCGGCAGCCTCAGTCCTCCCTTCAGAGCCTCCTCGTACAAGGAGAACTCCTCGCTTTGTCTGATGGCCTCTCCGTTGATGTTGGCACAAAGAACTCCACTTCGGAATCTGCACTTCTCGCGGATAGCTTCCAATTCCGCCTCGATTCACGATTTATCCGCCTTTGTATGCCAATGATCCGCCCCTCACTAATCGGCGTCGGAGTCGCCACCAAGGTGGAACCATGGAAACGCCTCGTCGATTCCCCACCTCTCCGTCTGCATCAGGTACCAATTCCTCCGCATCGTCATCCCCCAATGGATCTACCCTGACAATTGCGGTCCCTTCGTTAGCCATTTCTAGGCAGTGTCTGCGAATAGCTTCAGATGCAGGTCCCAGAAAATCAAAGAAATGCTTCAATGGAGTATCGTGAGCGACAAAGGAACTGATACTTGGAGCGTTTTCAATTTTTGTAAAGAAGTAGGTGAATCGTATGATGCCAAAAGCCCACGGTTTGCCCGTATTCCAAGGGTCCAAATTAATTTTCGCCATTGAAAACCTTTCAAATCATCCGCCAAAGCGTATCATCAATGCCCATAATAATCCTCGACGTTTCACTCTCATCTAACGTTGACCTTTCCTCCCCAAAATTTCGCCAGTATGGCCCAGATGCACCGACTTTTTGCCTCACCTTGTCTTTTTCCACTTCAAATCGCCGTGACACACGCCTCTTGAGCCCGTGCCCTTCCGCTCGGTCGGCCTCACTTCGGCCACCCTCACGGTCGGCCTCTCTCTCACGGCCACCCTCACTTGCCGGCCTCTCGCTCGGCCACCCTCACGGTCGGCCTCTCACTCGGCCACCTCACTTGGCCGCCCTCTCCCACCTCACGGTCGGCCTCTCCTGGACTTCTTTTCTTCATTGCCACTATTCCTTCGTTGGACTAAAGTCAGCACTTTCGAATGGGGACTATCGACATGGGTAGGCCCAGACAGCCCACAAGGATCACGCCCACCATGAGTAAACCCAAGCCCACCATCTAGACCCCATTGCACAACCCGGTCGTGAAACCCTAAGACAACTGGAGGCCAACTGAGCTGGGAAGGCCAATGATGCTCGGACACGTGGCGGGTGCAGAGCAGGCCATGTCAGCAGACAAAGATCTGCAAAGTTATTGCCACAGCACATCACCATTAATGCAACCCATCACCGCATTTATTGCGACAAACCCCTCTCAGCCGGAATGACGCCCCCTCACCCTGAACGAGATGAACCACGGCGCAAGCTTTCGGCAAAAAGGTCAGAACGACTAAGACAGCCAAATGATTACCAGAGGATATAAGCAAAGCTCGAAGACAAGAAGAAGGTTAAGTTTTTCCCATCTCCTATCTCTCTCTCTCTCTCTACATTTTCTGTCCATCTCCTTCTCTAATTCACACACCGGAGGGTTCGCCGGGGGACTACCTCGTTCCCCGATTGAACTTGTTTGCAGGTTACCCAGTAGGCTTGAGGAGCTTGGATCGGTCCAGCCCATCCACGAGGACTAACAGCATTATCAATTCGTATTTTAAGCAAATCTCAAAATATATATTTCTAATTTACCCAATAATAACAAACTATGAATAGGTAGGACTCAAATTCTTCTAATAAAGTAATTATTTGTGTTAAATCATGATGGAAAATTGCATAATATAAGACGTATAATTAGGGGTCATCATTGAGATGGATTAAGACCATCTCCAACGGAGAACCAAATCCAGCATCAAATTCAAAATTTGATGAAAAATTCACTTTTCACAGCTCTAACCGTTGCACCAAACTCATATCAAACTGAGGATTCACCAAACAAAACATCAAACTGATACCGGGAGACAGATTTTACCAAATCACTGTTACTGACCGTTGAAAGTGGTACACCGGTTGCCCGGGTGGTTGCCCGACCGGTTGACCAACCGATCAACCGGTTCTCTTTGAAATACATGGGTTTAAACGGGTCAAAAACAGTTCAAACCGTTTAAAAAAAAAAAAAAATTTTGCCTAGGTGGTCGACCGGCCGGTTGACCACCCGGTCGACCACCCAAAAGTTCAAAAAGTTCAAAATAAAAGGTTCAAACCGGTAAAAAAAAAAAAAATTTACCCTTAACCGGTTGACCGGCCGGTCAACCAACCGGTTGCCCGGCACAAATTTGATGAAACGGATTTGATGCGGAACCGTTGGAGCGCGACGTATCAAATTAAGGAAATAGCCTGTTTTTTACTCATATTTGGTGAAATATTTGTTACACCGTTGGAGATGCTCTAACTTGCAATTATCACATATATGTTAATAGATTTTTTTGGGTTTTGATCAGTTAATGTGCTCGTAAGGGCCGGGTTTATTTATAAAAAAAATTAAAATCAAGTTCCACTCGTAAGCCTAAATCTTGCGGGCCAAAATCAAACTGAACCAGATTATATATTTTTTTATTAGACTTATATTATTAAGTTCTACAATTTTTTTTTTAATAATTCATATGATCAAATTAATTAATACTACTAAAACAATCAAATTAAAGTATAAATTCATCAAATTAACAAATCAGGACAATAGTATATGTAAAAAGTTAAGTGTTAAGAAGATATCACCGGTCACTGTCAAATTCAATTTTAACAAATTGTGTTTTGTGTATTTTTTTAAATACAATTTATAAGAATAATATGAGTTGTTAATTGTTTTTTTTTTTAATGGAACAATATTCATTTTAATATATTAAAATTGAATTTAACACTGTCATTTTTTTGGATAATATTATTTTTTTTAACGGGATAGTTTTAGTCAGGCTGATACGATGGTCAAGTTAAATTTACCTATGCAGACTTGTACGGGCCGGGTTTATAGGTAGACTCGGATTTCAAACTTTTGTCCAAATTCCAAAGTCCTAAATCATCTTCTACAAGATGTAATAAGCTGAACAATCAAGCGAACTGACAGACAGGCCATGAAAATAAATAAAAAAAATTCACAAGATTAGGTGACGTTTGGATGAGTTGACCCAGTTTTTTAAAAAGCATAAAATTTATTTTAAAATTTTTCAAAACTGGTTTTGCACAAAAATTAAAATGACAGATGGTTTTCAAATTTTTTATTCTTTTTATTTTATGAAAACATGAAAATCAAAAAGTAAAAAACTAAAGCGACAAAAAGTATAAACACAACAATTCATCCTGTGAGTTTGAAAGCAATCTAATGTTTTGATTTTTGATTTTTGATTTTTTGAGGTTACTTGTTATACTTGCCATGAACATGTACAAGTAAGCACCTCTTAACAAATAAACCAAGCTAACAACCAAAAAATATTGAAAAATGTTTTAGACCTCTAAATTGTGAGCTTTAGAAGAGTTCTAATTTGTGAGTCTCAGTGTGTGATTTGATGTTTTAGTCTTTGATTTTTTTTTTTTCCCCTTCAAATTATCACGTCACTAGTACTCTTATTAGAGCTCTTAATCACCACTGAAAAAAATTTAAAAACCAAACCACCAGTTAAATAAGTGATGGAGTCAATATCGAACATCACTAACGTATACACAAATAAGAATATTCATCATGAAAATTCGAAGTTAGTTGACTGTGCTCCATATTGGAACAATAATTTTACCGACACAGAACTATACATAAAATAAAAAGTAAATAGCCAAAAGTGTATTTTCTAGTGCTTTTTGGCCAAAATCCAAACCTAAAATTTGATACAGATCTTACCTACTGTTCCCTATGTTATGTATAAGGTCATATGATCAGAGACAAAACGCTAGTTTATTAGCTTATTTAATTTATTTAGTTAAAAAACTTAGGTATTATTTGGTAAGTTTATTTTTTTTATTAAAAAGTCTAAATTAGTTAAATTTGCTTATGTTAAAAAAACCCAAAAAAAAAAAAAAAAAAAAATTCTCAGAAGGTTTAAAATAAATTAATTTTGTTATCGTTAGCTTTTGTAGATTTATTTTTAGCTAATAAACTAATTTTTTTAACTACCTCGCAAAGGAAGTCTCAATTGATATATGTGATTTGTAAATGATTGTGGCCTTGTTTGGTTTGTCTTTTTGAGAGATACTTTTTGACAAAAAAAGTTTCAAAAATCTATTTGGTAAAAAAAAAATTAAAATTCAAAATCACTTTTTTCCTTTACTTCATATCAATTAATTACTTTTTTTTTTCTCTCCTCTCTCCTTCTCTCACATCTTACACATTAATTAATCATTTTTTTTTTCTCTCACACCCATTTATTTAACTACAAAAAAAATAAAAACAAATAAAATTCCCAAACTCTAAGACTATTTTCAAAACATACAACTAAACAAAATTTTAAATTTTGTAAACTCTTTTCAAAAAATTATTTTTTAAAATTATTTCTCAAATACAAACCAAATATAGCCTTTGTATTTCAAAATTAATTTTTCAAGTCCAATGTGACCCTATGTTCCACATCAGCAAAATAAAAAACAAAAAATAAGAAATCGTATTTGGGTAAACTTTAAATGTAGAACATAATTCACGTCTTAGTGACGGAATCGAGATTTTAATTTAAGAGGGATAATGTTGAGTCAAATATTATAAATATTACTAAACGTACGCATGACAAAAAAAAAGTTTATTATCAAACAAATTGCATATAGATTGTAGACACAAAAATAAATAAGAAAAAATTATATATTTTAGTATAAAAGAGACGTTGATAACATTTTTGTTTTCATCAATACGACTTACAAATTTATGATGAAAAATGGGCTAAGTGCTATGAGAATTAGGAAAACTTAGGCCTCGTTTGGGAACCCTTTATTTTAGTCAAAAAGTCAAAAAGTTACTAAATTAGTCAAAAAGCTAACAACTCATACCAAAAAATGAAAGATTCTCTTTTCTCTCTACTTTTTGCACATATTTTCGTAAAAAGTCAAAAATTCATCCCAAACATACTAGTTTTTTTTAACTCATATTTTAGTCAAATAGCCAAAAAGTTACTAAATTAGCTTGTTCCCAAACGAGGCCTTAATATAAATTTGTCAAACTTGTAGAGTTACTGTAAAAAAAAAAAATTTCCCAAATATTAAGGAATTTCAGTATAATTTATCCTAAAAAGGAAAAAGAAAATTGAATCAGTGTGCTCA
The DNA here is from genome assembly GCA_025200525.1 of Camellia lanceoleosa. NCBI lineage: Eukaryota > Viridiplantae > Streptophyta > Magnoliopsida > Ericales > Theaceae > Camellia > Camellia lanceoleosa. The sequence goes on from JANUSC010000392.1 coordinate 72,809, forward strand.
GTTTCAATTTTCTGAATTTAGTTTTCTGAAAATTGAGTTTTGTTTTTCGTGTTTTTTTTTTTTTTTGGTTTTGTTTTTAGTGAATATTTTAAAATTTTAAGCAATTTTTTTTACTTTTTTAGATGCACCTTACTTAGATGTATCTAAATAGAAAAATATTTGTGAAAAAATATTTTAAAAAATTAATAACTACACAAAAATTTAAAAAAATGTACTAAATTTTTGTATTTTTTTTATAATATATTTTTGGTATTTAGTGAATTTTTTAAAGATTTTTTTTTTTTTACAAATATTATACTTTTTAAGTGTATTTATGTTAGGTGTGTCTTAAAAATTAAAAAAATTACTTAAAATATTAAAAAAATTTAATTAAAAAAAAAAAAAAACGGAAGACGAAAAAATAAATTTTAAAAAAAAGTGAATTTTAAACATTGTTGAGAGTGTATAACATAAATAAGCCCAGTCCAATAGACTGTTGGGCCGGTCTATGAATGCCCCTCCAAATGATCTTCCTCTGTTATTCACATGACTTATTCTTTCTTCCTCTTTAGGTTCATAGTGGTGGGCCGCAAAATGGATTGTCCTTGGGCTGTAAAACCATTAATGACGTTTGAGTTTGACTTGCGTCCTATTCATTAAAATTCTATCAAGATAAATTTGTTATTTAAATTAATCGAGTCTAGTTTAAAAACATTCTACAACTTATAAAATTTGTAATTTAAAACTCAGCACAGTAAATTTATATAAACTTTAAGATTGTATAAATAATCAAACTACTTGAATTTGACTTAGGTTTTGTTTGGCAACGATTTGTAAAGTTCATTTATTTATTTTTTGGTATCTTAAAAAAAAGGTAAAAAAATTTGTCAATTTTTTTTTTTTTGGGGGGGGGGGGGGTTGGTAGGGGATTCTTCTTGTTTAGAGGGATCTAAAAAAGTAATCAACAAAATCAAATAAATCAAAAATAAAAAAAGTTGAGTTTTTTTCCGATCTTTATTTTTTTAGGAATTTTTAGTTCATTAAGATCTAGAAGTGAAGAGTTTTTTTTTTAATTAAAAAATACTAAAAAAGCAAAAATTAACAAAAAAAAAAAATATTAAAAATCGATTGTCAAACCCATTCTCACTTCAAACTCACACTACAAACTTACAAAGTGGTGTTACACAACTATTTAAGTCATTAAAAAACTCATAATGCTAAAATATTTATAATTTTAATTCAATTTTCACATAATCTAAAATACTTTTATATACTTTTACTTATCAACAACAATCCAGTAGTCTTTTAACATCCAAACACAATTTTAAAGCTTTGCAGCCACATAATTAAAAGCAATGGACCAGGTAACCTATAGTTTTTGATAGGTCAATCTCTTCAAGTTTTAAGACCCCTTGAGCTGCAATTGTTGATTAATAATGGTCAAAACATAACATAGGTTGTTTGACTAAGAAAAGTATTTAGTAAAAGTTTTGAACTTTTTAAACAATGAAAAATTAATATGTTATCAGTTCACAACTGGAACGGGGAGCACTCTGTCAAGACCAAGCCAACCTTGTTCTTCCTTGTTGTCTATTGAAGCAATTCTAAGGTCGATCATCATGACCTTTATATTTATATTAGTGAGGGTTTGGCTTATTTGTAATTATCATTTCAATTTGAGAGGATGTTTGGGTTTAATAAGTTTATTTTGGGACTAATGTTAATGATTTGAACCATTAATTTTTGAAGATTAGTTGGGTAAAATACTCATTCAAAAAGTTAAGATAATTAGACATCAATAACTATATATTTGAATCATATTTATTTTAAAAAAATAGACAACGAATATAATTTCAAGAATAACTATATATTTTTTGTAATACAAATTTGATTCAAATATAGTTACTGATATCCGATCATCTTATTTTTTTGCATGAATATCCTACCAAATGAGTCATAAAAATTAAATGATTCGGGTCATCTAAATTGATCCTAAAATGAGCCAATCAAACCTAAATACTCTATCAAGTTGGAATGACTAATTTCAAAGAAGTCAAACCCTATTAGTAATACTATAGATTCATAAATTTTATTCAAAAATTATCTAGAAATATCAATATCTGATTCATATTCATTATGCACATTAACCCCAAAATATATACTTTCAATCTTCACCATGCACTCTCATCCTTAACACAAATTTGAGATTGTAAGTCTGGATTGTTAAAATTACTATTTATATAATATATATACCATGTATTTACTAAGCCTTTGTTTGTGAAATACTAAATATAAAAAAAAGAAAAAAATCTATTTTTTTGATTATTTTTAGTTGACAATTAAAAAGAAAAAAAAGGAAAATTAGTGAATTATCACTTTCCAAACTTTGGGTAGTTAGAAAAGTCTAATATATATTTTTTTATCAGTTAAGGTCTCGATGAAATTTCTTTGTGATTATATTCGAGAAATTTTGATTACGTTTGGTAGAATTTTGTAAATATAATTTGAGATTATGAGTTGTATTTTGAGTTTGTGAGTTGTGGAATTATGATTTGAGTGTAGAAAATTTGTTTGGTTATGGTTTTTGAATAGAGTGTTGAATTGAGTTTTGAATTGAGTGTGGAATTGAGTTTTAAAAGTTTGATTTGACATGTGAAGTAAGAAAATTTGTTTGATTATGAATTTTGGAAAGAGTTTTCAAAACTTAATTCAAATTGTTATAACTCATAACAAAACACACTACTTTTACATTATTGAAAATTCTGATTAACACTTATAACCAAACTCTTTTTAAATTTCTATGTCAAGGCAAAATTTATCTGTGTCAGGGCAAAATTTCTCTGTGTCGGTTTTTCTCTATGAAAACGTTGAGAGAGACTCCAAATATTATGAAAAATATTGTATATCTTTTATCTTATAAAATTTTAATATCATGGACTTAAAAAAATTCTCCAATGAAAAATTACTTTTTTTAATAAAATTAAATTTGTTTGACAAATATTAAAAAAGTCACATTTTTTCCAAATAATTTTTTTGTCTTTATTGAAAATATTGAAAAATCGTATTAAAATTTTTTATTTTTAGTTTCTTCTAGTTTAGAAGAATCAAAAGAGTAAATTTTTTATTTACAAAAAAAAAAAAAAAAAAAACAATTTACTAAGTTTTGGGTTAATTACATTTACCTGATACTACTTTTTTGGTGCTGTATCTGAGCTATAATAGCCCCGTTTGGTAGAGCTGTGGGAAACAGCTTATAGCTTATGCCTAAACAGCTTATAGCTTATAACTTTCAGCTTAAGCTGATTTCCAGCTTATTCTTAAAGCATCTCCTGCCCCACTCAAAGAATAAGCTGATTTCTGACTTCCAAAAAGCTATAAGTTATAAGTTATAAGCTAAACCAAACACATCAAAATAGCTTAAATTAAGCTGAAAGTTGGAATAAGCTGATTATAAGCTGTGCCAAACAGGGCCAATGTCGTGAAAAACATAACAAGCACATTTTTTTTTTTTTGGCACTTTTAATACACCATCACAAATTGAAATATAAGAAGAAAAAAAAAAACATTTGATTTAGCACCGGACATTTTTCCACTTCCACTTCCATTTTTTGTTTTTGCTTTCGGAAACTAAACAATAAATTTGTTTGGTATATTATTATCCAAAATTCATAATCTAACAATTTTTCTTATTTTAAAATTTAAAATTCTTTTTAAAACTCATAATTAAACAAATTGTTTCTTTTCAAATCTTGATTTAACAACTCACAAATTCAAAATATAATTTCATTTTGAAATCAAAATTCTAAAACTAATCCAAACATTACGGTGCCGTTGGTAACATTTACGTTTTCAATTTTCAGTTTATATTTATAAAAATTAAAAAAACTCAAATAAAAACTTGTTTGGTAAATTTTTGATTTATAAATCAATGGTCTCAGTTTATAAATTTGGCTAAAAAATGTAAACTCAAAAAATGAGTTTACGTTTTGAGTTTTCAGTTTTTTTTTTTTTTTTTACCACCCAACACTAGCCATCACCCGTCACCATTTTCCACCACCGTCTTTCGCTACCACTACCCATCCCCCACCACCACCTGTCGCCACCACTCACCACCCACCTGCCACTACCATCCATCCTTTCGCCATCACCACTCACTACCCACCTGCCACCACCATCACCCACTACCCACCACTACCACTATAACCACCCACCACTACCACCCACCATCCACCATCCACCACGACCACCCACCCCTACCACTATCACCACCCATCACCCACCTACCACCCACCCGCCACTACCATCCACTGGCTACTACTTACCACTCGTCACTACCATCCATCTGCCCGCCACCACCACCACCCGCCATCTATCCGCCACCACCACTCACCAGCCACTTGCCACCACCATCCACCACTCGCCACCTACCCGCCACCACCACTCACCAGCCACTTGTCACCACCATCCACCACCACCACCACCACAAGCCACCCACACTGCCTATCCACCACCACCACCACCTACCACCCACCCCCACAACCACCACCCACTTGCCACCCACCTACCACCCGCCACTACCATCCATTCACCCGCCACCTACTCGCCACCACCACCCACCCACCACCCACTTGCCACCACCATCCATCACCCGTCACCACCACCACCACCACCACCACCACCACTCATTCGCCACCACCTACCACCCGCCACCATCACCCACCCACTCACCACCACCACCCACTACCACCCGCCATCCACCGCTTTCCACCACCGTCTTTCACTGCCACCACCTGCTACTTGCCACCATTTTCCACCACCGTCTTCCGCCACCACCACCCACCCACCCGCTACTTGCCACCACTTTCCACCATCGTCTTCTGCCACCATCACCCACCACCTGTCACCATTTTCCACCACTGTCTTCTGTCACCACTACTCGCTATCATTTTCCACCACCGTCTTCCGCCGCCACCACTCGTTACCACCAACCACCCGCCACCACTTGTCATTTCTCACTCTTTTTTATATTTTTAAATTTTTTTAAACATTTTGTATAAACCAAACGCGTTTGTAGTTTATATTTTTCTAAAAATAAACAAAAATCAGTTTATAAAATTTTTATAAATATAAACTGAAAACGTAAATATTACCAAACAAGCCCTCCGAGATTTGTTTTTGTTTTCATTTGTTTGGTACATTTTTTGCACTTCCAACGAGCTTTGACCCAGTGTTTTGAAACCCGGACCGGATTGGTCAGTCGGACTAGTTGGACCGGGAATCGAGTCTTGTTCCGGTTCGACAAACTCCCTAAAACGCAAAACCGGTAACCCAAATAAGGTTTTAAGGGTCGGCCCGATTTTTATTTATTTATTTATTTTTGTTTTAAACTTTTTTTTTTCTTCTTTCTTTCTTTCTTATATATATATATATATATTTCAAAAATTTGACTAAAAATTCTTACTTTAAAAGTCTCCTCTCATCAGGAAGAGTCTCATTAAAAGCTTGAGAAGATTATAAAAATTTATTCCTATTTATAGGAAAAGATTTTTCAAAGAGAACCTATAAAATTCTATGTGAGATTTAATCAAATTATTTGAAATATATTAATTGGAGGAAGAGTTGAAAATTTTCTTTCCCTTCATAATTAAATCTAGCATTCAATCAATTTGTTTGGGGGGAATGTTTAAAAATTTAATTTCTTTAAAACAAATGACTTTTTTTTATATCAATTATGACTTTATTAAATATTATTAATAAATACTATGCAACAATTTTTATTTTTATTTGAGTATTTATATATATATTTTTTATTTATTTATAATTTATAATTATATTTTTTAATTATATAATATTAATTATGATGTTACAGTTCGACCGCTTTAACTTGACGATTGAACTTGTCACCCGTTTATCCAATCCTTTTTTCAATTCGCTCACTAATAACATTACTTTGACCGCTATCCGGTGAATGCTGATTGGTTTTGATGACCCAACGAATGGTCACTGCTTATGACTTTTGACGAGACCAACATGCATCCACCCTCCACCAACGACAATGAAGTTCGACAACACACCAACTATATTTCTTCATTTTTTTAATTTTTATTTTCAAAACATTTGTGCATACTAGTTGGACTCCACGCACGGATTTGTTTTTTTAAGTTAGTTTCATATGTGAAAACACATAGTTATTGTTGGCTTTTTGACTTTTCGAAGGGTATTTTTGTAAATGCGAGCGTGCCAGCAAGGATCAATCAGTCCTTGCAGAAATTATAATTGCCAACCAATTATCAGACGATTGTGTTTTAGTTCTTTCAGCCTCAATGAAGAGGACATTTATTGGTGGCTTGACTTAGGAGAAATTAAGAGAAATAACAGTTAATATGAAAAACAATCGAAGTATTTCATTAAAATGAACACTTACAATAGTCCAAACTCAGCCTCGAAGAGGTTTACAGCAACAGTCTACTTTAATATACTTGAAACTACTCCTATGAATCGAAGTGCAGTGCGGGTATTTAAAGTGCAGATATTTAAAGAACAGGTATTTAAAGTGCAGGAATTTAAAGTACAGGAAATGTAAAACTGGAAAGGAAAATATGAAGTAAAGACTGGTTTGTATGATCTGAGTCTGGGGGGTTTTTCTGAGGGCTTCCCTGCTATTTATACTTGTCAAAGATGACCTTCGAACTGCACTTCAAACTGTCGAACTACTCCTCCATGATTGCTAATCATGCTACCTTAGAAATAGTCCTACTACGCCATCTCTTGTAGTTGAGCTTCCCTCCTATATTTGAATTTGAATATGAGTAACCGTTGAAGCCACATCACTTTGTATCTCTTTACTGATCTAGTGCTACTCAGATCACGTGAGAACCAATGTTCATTGCCACGTGTTCGATCAGGATCGAAGACTTGAATTATCTTCCCATAATACCCTTATTCTGCCACGTGTCAAACTGTGATTTGGCTTTTACAAAATATGTAGCCAACATTACCCCCCGCACTAATATATCCAATACTTGGAGATATTAGTGGATCAAAAGCTTTTCCCGCGCTTTTGGAACGTGCATGGAATCCATCTTCAGGAAACACAACCGTCACCTATTTGGTGATCATTTGCATTAACTCTCAACTTGTTGAATATTCCAATAGCTTTAGCATTCGAACGGACTATGGCTCAATCAACTTCTCACTCTATTGATCAAGCATACGAAGAGCCATTGAGTAATGTTGTTTCCCCTCGAAAGAATCTCCACGCATTCATTAGCCACCTTTACCCGCCTTTCTATCTTCAGGTCATGGAGGCTTTTGCAGATTATCAACCTTTGGACTACGAACACATTGCCCTTAATCCTTTGGTTTACAAATTTACAGATACAATAAGTTCTTTCTCTAAACTCCCCTTGTACTTTGAACGAACTATTCTCAAGCCTCTGCTTCAACAAGTTACAAATATGGACCTGGGAAGTTCTTCTTCACAAACCTCTGCTTGGGATGAAGCTACCACTTCTTCATCTTCTGGGGTTTCGGGATGGACAAACTGGTCAGCACCTGAGTCCTGGGACTTGAGGGAATGAATCAATCACCATTTTGTTGAGTTCACTGACCCTTTAGATTTTCCTTCTTACGCTCGAAGCTCGGTGGTCTATCCTTATGTGCCCATTGACCTTCGACGTAGTTTGGAGGAGAATCTGCTTGTGGCCTGGTACACATCCTCTATGCCCACAAAGATAATGCACACTACCTGGCGTCTGGAAGAATCACAAGGGTACAACCCTTCATTTTTAGCCAAGAAAGCGAAGATTTGCTCTTCTGACTGGTTTGACTACATTAATGCCTTTGTTCCTTCCACTCCCGTGCCATCTTCCATAACAGAAGCATCCACTTCTTCTTCTTCATCTTCTGAAATTGAAGCATCCACACCTTCTTCTCCACCTTCTGGAATAGAAGCATCCACACCTTCTCCATCTTCTGAAGCAGAACCATCTACTCCTTCTCCTCTTTCCACTCTTTCCTGGACAGAGAAATTAAGGCTTGCCCTTCCTATGGACAAAATCTTTCCACCTTACAAACCTCCATCATCCCCAACTCCAGCTGAGCGGAAACAAGCTCAACTTCTGCTTGCGGCTTTCTCTCACTTGCCCTTCAATGTTCTTGAGGATGACATCCCTCTCAAGAACTTTCGATGGGCTTGTAATATTCTGACTAGGGGCCATGTCCTTAATCCCATTGCCCAAGCAGAACTTCACATGTTCCTGGACCAACTTCCGGTACTCCTCCACTGGCATTAGAATTCCAAGGTCACCATCCAATCTTTGGATCAACTTTCATCTCTCCGAATTCATGCCCAGTACGAAGCAGAGAACTTCATCGAAGATTTCGATGACTTCAAAAATAAAGATTCTGCGTATTGGGATGATTTGGTTATAGATGAGTTGGAATAAAAATTGAGGGAAGAGGCTTTCAAAATAAAGGCTGAGGAGCTCTACTATGAAGTGAGAGCACACCAACTTATGCAGCCAACATTAGAGAAGATAGAAGATATAATAAAGAAAGAACAAACATTCATTGATCATTGTTGGACAAAGTTCCATGATCTTGTTATTTATTCTATTCCTTATTTTTATGAGCTTGAATTTGTACCCAAATAGGGTTACTTAATGTAATTGTCTTGGCTTCAATACAAACAAAGTCCTTCTGTATTTGACATTATTTGACTCTGTTTCCTTTTGTCTTTAAAAGCCAACTCATAGCTTCGAATTGAACAATCTCATCCTTTGAATCTGGACTCAATTGTTTAATGAAACGCTAAAAGAACCAACATGTCTTTTTCCAATTTATGGAGTATAGTTGACAATTCTGGCTGATATCATCTGGAATTAATGCTTTGAATTTTAACAATATTACCCCTCAAAACTAACTATAACCAATATATGGTTATGGTTAATATAGCCAATCAATTTCAAATTGACTATTTTGCTTCGAAGAGTAATCCACACTGTTTTGGTTCAAAAAGCAATTCCTTCTTATATATATAAATACCAACGATTGGTTTCAATGCTTTGAACAGTGCTCCTCATCCTTAAAGGATCTGAGGATTTGCTTCGAAGGTCGTTACTTTGATTAATAACCCTCAAACAGGTCTTTAAACCCTTTGAAGTGGACCAATATTCGAGCATTCTAGCATTTTTAAGCATGTAGTACGCTCGGCTTACTTATGTATTTCAAGCCGTTGTTATTTGATTTTTGGCGCCAAAATCTCATTTCAAGCCAAATATCTTGCTTCGTCAAGCGTCAACATCCGGAATGTGCTTTTCCCTCCAAAACTATCAATATTGGAAGAGACTCCTCGTATTCGTACTTTTAGTACTTAACGACTTATGCAATATATTTCCAGACACAAAAAGCTTTTCTTTAAAACCCTCTTGCTTCGTGTTTCTGAAATCACTTGCTCTTTTAACGTTCAAACCCTCATATCTTCACTTCTCTTTACTTCCCCGATTCCTTTTCGAAAATCGTACCATCAATGGCTTCTTCTTCACCAGAAGTGCCAATCATAGAACGTGTGAGCTCATCTGTAGCCTTGAAAAGGCTCATTGACGAGGAGTGTGAGAAGTACAAGGCTGGGGGAAAAAGCGCCATTGACGGGCGTATCTTTGTCCCTCGTCGTCATGAGCGACAAGACTACGTGCTTGGGCCAATCTTCAAGGAGATCCCTATTGAGCTCCCAGCTCTATATCCTCGTCTGGAAAACCAATGTCTCCTTTATGAAGGTGGTCTCGATTGGAGGAACTGGAGAGTCAATCGCCCCCACCGATGTTGGCCCACAATGAGACCGGAATGGCAAGAGTGGTATGATCGGGTCATCCCTGCGAGGACACTGGACCTTCAAGAGCTCTGCCTTCTCGATGCTCTCCGACTATCTAGGGTAACTATCTCAGAGGACCCTTTCTTAGTCCCTGCTGCTTTATGTTTTTGGAACCCTATCTTCAATTTCTTTCAATTTAGATGTGGGATGATGGCTCCTACTGTTCTTGATATTTGCCATCTACTAGGAGTATCCCCTATTGGTACCCTTATTACACCAGATTTCCCTGATTTAACAGTCTCTTTCTCCCTCTCCTCTCTTAACTTATCTTACAGCGATTTTGTTAAAGCTGAAAATAAAAAAGAGGGCCCAGTAACTGATAGGGAATTCTTTTCCTTCTTGTTATACTGGCTTTACAAATTCCTCTTCTGCACCTCCTCTCAAAGAATTATGCCTGAATTTGCTCCTCTTGCCAAAGCCTTTGTTTTGCAAAAAATGGTAGCCTTAGCCCCATATATTCTAGGTCATGTATACAGAGTTTGTTCCCTTTTTTGTGAGAAGCCCTTAGATGCTAATCAAGGGGGACCATTCTGGATCCTTCAGCTTTGGCTTTTCGCCTATTTTACTGAATTGCAATCCAAATGCCTTAAATTTTCTGGGTTACACTCTCTTACCCATGGCATAAGACTAGCCAATGCTTCCCTCTATCCTTCTACCTTTGCCTTTTATTTCTCCTTCTTCCATCAACTACCAGCCGCCCTTCCTATTCACCGCTTTCGTCCCTTCGAGACCAACATAGGTCCAGCTTGGTTGAGTCACTTCTTAAGTGACAGGCTCTGTGCTTCGCCTATTCACAAAGATATATGGGCCTCCCTTCTGCTTCCTAGGGAATTGTTTATTGGGACCATGAACCCCAGAGCTTATAAATGTATAGCTGAACCTTATTGTCCTGCTCAATTTACTAGACAATTTGGTCTCACACAAGGGGTGCCAATACCTCTCTGCAGCAACACCAATCTGAGCCTTACCAGGAGAGATCTGAAGGTTAGGAAATCAAGGCTGGAGGAAGCAACCTTCAAATTCATGGATGACTTGGCTATTTTTGAGTACACTCCTTTCATTCCTGAAGGTACTGCATTGAAGAGATACCAAAACTGGTGGGAAAATAATATGGAACTCTATTTAGCCATTTCACCTCAAAACCTACTAGAGGTATTAGATGTGTCCAAGCCCAAAGGAGCTGAAACTGTCCTTTCCTCTACTGTGCCTCCTACAACTCAGTCCATTCCTGCTACCTCAACTCCTTCGAAAGCCACTCGGGCTGCTTCAAAGAAAGGTATATGCCTTTGTTTTCTCTCCTTTGACTTTCTATACAATGCTGATTATGTTATTCTTATTTTGTTTCTATATGTTTTTTGTGAAGGTGATCAGCAGCAAAAGAAGAGAAGACTGCTTGATTCTGAAAAGAAAACAATCGAGGTGCCAAAAGGAAAAGAAGAAGAAGAAAGAGAAATAGACCCAGAACACGAGCCACCCATGACCAAAAGGAAAAAAGTGACTGACTTGTTTCAAGAGGAGACAACCGTTAGGGAGGTAGAGAATGAATTTATTTCCGAATCTCAGTTTGAGGAAGTTGAGAAAAAATCTGAGGAACAGACAATGTCAGTTCAAAGAAATAGGAGAAGAAAGATTACTGTCTCTCATTCTGACTTTACTGAGGACTCTGATTCCGAGACAATTGCCCAAGCAATAGAAAAGAGAAGGAAGGTGACTGTTTCAACTACTGTCTTGGTTGAAGATCCCATTCACGAAGCAGCTACCAAGGCAGTAGAGCAGGAACATCCTAAGGCAATAATTGTCTTTGAGAGGGCCGAGAAGAGACGGTAGCAACAAATTTTGAGAGATGAATCTGCTACTGCTGATGCACTTCAAAGGGAAATTGCAAGAAGGCAACAAACTACCGAACATTACTCCCTTCGCAGCTCTCCCATCAGTACTAATACCACTGGATCAAGTAATTTCTTTCACACTTCCATTGTCTTTCCTTTGTCAACTTTTAATATTGAATTTTGACAATCTTTTGTATTTCTTCCTCTTGCAGCAACAGCTACTACATTCATCTTTCCAACGAGGCCTCCCTCGATTTCAGTTGAAGTTGACCAGATGCCACATGTGAAAACCATCCAAATCATGCTCCCACTCTCCAAGCCTATATTCGATGTATCTTCTTTGAGTCCAAACATCTCTGCATCTCTTTTCCTTGGCTTAGAGCCATATCTCCCTTTTTTGACTTTTGATCTGCCTCAGTTTACTTCTTCTTCGAGCCTTGCTCTTCCTCCTTCCTTCTCAGAAATTCCAACTATTACTCCATTCCCAATGGCAGTTGATTCTTCCACAGAGGGTGCTGGTAGTTCTCCAATTCATGGTTCATCACCTGTTCCTACTTCCAGCCCCTCTTCACTTGATTCGTTGGTGGCTAAGACCATAGAGGTTGCCAAAGATGCTCCATCCATTTCTCCCATCCCTATGCAGTCCTCTGTGTCCTCCACCACAACACTCTCTATGCCCTTCATGTCCAGGGATGAGGTAAACATCTTCGAAGGAAGATTAGCTAGTCTCTTCGACATACCTTCTACCTCTCCAACATTTAGTCTTTGCCGAGCCATTAGTTTTGGCTGACTCCTTACTGGAAATCTTTGAGAGTCTTCCTTCCTCCAGCAGCAAGCCTTCTACACCTTCAATAGATTTGGACATATGCCTGGAACTGCTGACTTCTTTTTCGAGGATCCCCTTCGAGACTCTACAAAGGCCTATCATCAGGAATGGGTTCCTTCAATGCTGTACCATTGCTGAGCAATCTGGCATGAATGTCTTAAGTCATCTATCCCAGGCTGCAGCTACTATTGATTTCTATCTCAACATTTGTCATGCTGCTAAGACTGCGGATGAGAGACTAGCTAGGGACCAGAGTTTTGTTTCCCAAGTGCACACCGAGGTATCAACGCTCAAGGAACAACACTCTTCTGCCTCTCACTTTCGAGTCCAACTGCTGGAGAAGAAAGCTCAGCTTGAAGAGGAGCTGGCCGCAGTAAACCCAGCCTTGGTTAGAACTGATACCAAATTGTACATCACCAACCAAGAGCTGGCTGATCGAAAAGAAGACATGACTACAGCTATTCAATTGTTTCCATCACTTAGTAATAGGAAATCCACTATACAAAAACAATTAAGACATTGTAATGATTTCTGGGCCAATCTGTGGCACAATGTATTTAATTCTTTATAAAAGAATAAATTTTGTTTATCATTTGAGCAATCTTATGTTTTGTGCTTAATGTTTATTTTACTCCTTGTGTTTTCCAAATGGTTGGAAAATAAGGCTTTAAATATCTGCCATTAATCTTTTTGGGATGTACATACCCATTCAAATTTCTCAAATGGTATGCTCCAAAAGGCAGAACTCTATGAATTTGATATGGTCCTTCCCAGTTAGGTAACCATTTGCTAAACTTATGGCTTTTAATTCCTATTGGGAGTATTGTCTTCCATACCAAATCACCTTCATCAAAGCCAATGTGTTTGACCTTCTTGTTGTAATTCTTAGCTGCTTTCTTCTTTTGGAAAATAATGCTATTTAATGCCAATATCCTGGCTTCATCTATGCCTTCTAACTCCAAGCACATACTTTGATGGTATTGCTCAGGATCTAACTGATCTTGGCATCTTACCCTCAAAGATTTAACATTAATTTCCACAGGTAGAACTGCATCATGCCCATATACTAAGGCATAAGGAGTAACTCCTGTGCTTGACCTTGGGGAGGTTCTGTAAGCCCACAAAACATCCAACAAAAGGTTATGCTAATCCCTAGGATTATCCTCCACAACCTTTTGTATACCTTTTTTCAAGGATTTATTGGATGATTCAGCTTGACCATTGGCTTGTGCATAATAGGGTGTGGAATTAACAAGGCTAATTCCAAATTCTGCCACAAAGGACTTCACCATTCTTCCATCGAACACAGTCCCATTATCTACTGAATGGTTTGTGGGATGCCAAATCTATGGATCAAGTCTTTAATGAACCCAATGACCTCTGTTTGGTCTCTGACCTTATATGGTTTGGCTTCGACCCACTTAGTGAAGTAGTCAGTGGCCACTAGAATGAAACAATGATGCTTCGAAGAAGGTGGGTGTATTTTTCCTATCATATCCATGGCCCACCCTCTGAATGGCTAAGGTTTCACTACTGCATGTAGGTCAGTTATGGGCACATGCCTTATTGTACCATGTTTTTGACATGCCTGGCAACCCTTTGCATATTCTATGCAGTCTTTAAGAATAGTTGGCCAATAGTAGGAATGCCTTCGAAGCAACCATCTCATCTTCACACCAGGTTGATGAGCACCACAAATGCCTTCATGAACCTCAGCCATAGCTGTTAATGCTTCTTTTAGGCCTAGACATTCCAGCAATAAGCCATCTCCCCCCCTTTTATAGAGAGCATTACCATATACCATATATTGCATAGATTGCAATTTGACCCTTCTGCTGGCCTTCGAAGATGGACCCGACCAAATCTTAATTGGATGTCTCCAATCTTGTTCTTGTAAGTCAATATGATTGACTTCCAAGATCACATTCCTTTTATTCAAAGGTTGTATTAATCTCTGATATGTTGTTTGGCTTATGTCCCTTTGGGTATTATCCCTTCTCTTGAAGTTCGAAGCTTTTTGAGCCACATCATTAGCTCTATTATTCAAGAATCTTGGAACATGGGTTACATTTGCTATTTGAAACTGAGAAAGCAGATATAATGCAACAACATAATATGGTAGGATGCTTATGCTTTGACACTTGAAAATCCCTTTCACTTGGTTAACCACCAATTGAGAGTCCCCAAATATGTCAACTGTATGTACTTGTAATCCAATGAGGATTTCTAGTCCTACTATTAAGGCTTCATATGCAGCCTGGTTATTGGAATAAGTGGCTTCATCCACTCTGAAACCATGTGTGGTTTCTACCCCTTGTGGAGATTTAATCACAACACCAATTCCAATTAAGCCATTGGCTTTCAATCCATCAAACCACATCTGCCATGGCTCAACATTAGCCATACCAAGCTCCATTATCTCTTGGCTTTCTGTTTGAGATGGATGATCTGCCAGAAAATTGGCTAAAACTTGCCCTTTTACTGCTCTTTGAGGGACATATTCTAAATGAAATTCCGATAAGGCTAGTATCCACTTGCCAATTCTTCCCCTCAACATAGGTCTAGATAACATGTATTTAACCAAATCTGTGGTTGCAATTACCAAGACAGTTGTAGGTAAAAGATAATATCTTAATTTCATTGTAGCAAAATACAAAGCAAGACACAGCTTTTCAACAGCTGAATATTTACATTCACAAGGATTTAAAAACCTACTAAGGTAATAAATAGCTTGCTCTTTGCCTTCTTCGTTGTCTTGGGCTAAGAAAGCTCCCAATGAATCTTCTACTGCAGCTATGTACAACTTCAAAGGCTTGTTCCCCTTTGGTGGCATCAGCACTGGAGGGTTGGCCAAGTAGGCTTTGATACCTTCGAAAGCACTTTGATGCTCTGCTGTCCACACAAATTCCTCTTCATCTTTCAGCCTTAACAAGGAAGAAAATACTTTAGTTTTCCCTGCAGTGTTAGAAATGAACCTTCGAAGAAAGTTAACCTGCCCCAGGAACCTTTGTAATTCTTTCTTACTTGATGGAGGCCTAGCTTCAATGATGGCTTTAGCTTTATTCTGATCAATCTGTATTCCTTTCTTGTGCACTACATAACCCAAGAAGTTTCCAGATGATACACCAAAAGCACACTTAAGAGGATTAAGTTTCAACTTGAACTTCCTCATTTTTTCGAAAGCTGCTTCTAAATGAAACAAATGCTCCTCCATGGACTGGGATTTCACCACAATGTCATCAATATAACATTCTAGATACCCTCCAATGAGATCATGAAAGATAGTGTTCATAGCCCTCTGATATGTAGCCCCAGCATTCTTCAGACCAAATGACATTTTAACCCATTCGAAGGTGCCAATATTCCCAAGACATCTGAATGCTGTCTTGTGGATATCTTCGTCTGCAATGCATATTTGGTTATAACCAGAGTGGCCATCCATCATCGATAAAACTTGATGCCCTACTGAACTGTCTACCAGCAGATCCACTATAGGCATAGGGTATTCATCTTTAGGAGTTGCTAGATTTAAGTTTCTGAAATCGATGCATACCCTCATTTTGCCATTCTTCTTAACTACAGGCACAATATTAGATAGCCATTCAACATACCTGGCTGTCCTAATAAAGTCTGCTTTGAGTAGTCTAAGAATTTCTTCCTTGACCTTCTGAATTACTTCTGGACCCATCCTTCTTGGTTTCTGCTTGTATGGCTTGAAATTAGGCTTCATAGGGAGCCTATGTTCCACCAATGATCTATCCAATCCTGGTAGTTCATTATAAGACCATGCAAAGCAATCTTTGTATTTCTTTAGAACAACCAATAACTGGTCTCTGTCCAGAACATTCAAGCAAGTACTTATATAGGTGGGCTGCTGCATAGAACCTTCCCCTAAATTCACTTCTTCTAATAAGGGGTCTTGTGTCTGAGAACTCATTGAAGCTTCTTCTTTGATTTCTTTAACCTTCGAAGCAACCTTCTCGCCTTGTTTTGCTCCTAGGTTCTTTAATTCGACATCTCTGCCTTCTTCCTTATAGACAAAATCTGTCCATAAGGCGTCTTCTTCCTGTATCTCCTGGACTTTTGTTTCAATGTCCAATGCACAGTATTTTCCAAGGGTCAAACTTGACTGTTCTTTGCTCTTGTTCTGACCAATTATCATGGCCTCTCTCTCTTGCTTCTGTACTTTCTGGACTATTGCTTTTACGTCCAATGATGAGAATTTAATCAGAGCCAAGGACTTGGCTTCTCGTTCTTCACTTCTTTGCCTATAACCAGGCATCATTGTCATCTTTCACGACAACCTCTTCATCAGCACTTTCTTGGACTAAGTGCTTCAGGTGTGTTACTTCCTCATCAGCCGTCACTTCGGCTGAGCCATCAGCTTTCCTCAGTATACTGAGTGGTGTCACTCCCTCAATATACAACTTGGCCTCTGCAAAGTCTGCACAGGCTATGAAGGGTTGAGGATCTGCATCAATCTCCTCTGTCTCTCCATTGCCCAGAGCCATCATGATTTTCTGATGCAAAGAGGAAGGCACACATTTGTTAGTGTGGATCCAATCTCTCCCAAGTAAAGCATTATATTTAGCATTCTTTGTCGATTCTGAAGAATCTTTGTCATGCATCCACGGTTCCCATACTCAAGTTAATAGGCGTAATCCCTTGAGCCATCTGCTTATCTCGGAAAGCCGGCGATGGTTGTCTTTGGTTGGGACCAAGATGGGATTCTTTTTCCCTAGTTTCTTCAAAGAAGATTTCGGTAATAAGTTTACCGCTGCCCCATTGTCTATTAGGACTCGGTTTAGCTGTATCCCATCGAAGAAAGTCTTGATGTACAAAGGCTTGACATGTTGGATCATAGAATTCGAGGGATATTTAAAAGGATATGAGAGGTTGATGCTCACCTCTTCCTCGCTTTCACACTCAGTTTCCATTAGAGTAGCCATTTCAGAGCATCTGCACCATACTCACTTGTGACTCTTGACTGGAGACAGGAATTGGATTCATGTCTAGGTCACCCTGGTCCTCATTTCCAGGCTGGAATTCATGAGGTAGTATGTGTACCATATTATGGTAATCTGGGGAAATGAACCAAAGCTGGATGGTGGTCAGACCTTCTTCTCCTCTTGGCTATCTTGCTCGGTGTTTTCGAAGATCCTCCATCTTTGCACTCTGGTACTTCATTGATAATCGATCCTTCAAGGATCCTTCTCAATCGGTTCTTGATCGAAATGTTTGTTCAACCATGAAGGCTTGAACATTTCTTCTTCGCCATTTCCTTCTTCGGCTCATGCCAATCTCTTCATCCGTTTCGCTATCACTTTCCATCGAGCCTTCTCCACTCGCCAAACTAGACTTATCCTTGGCCTTTAGTTCAGAGTGAGCTTGCGCCAGTTGTTCTCTGCTACACACCAGTTTACTTTGTAGAGTCGTTTTTGGAGTATGGTCTGACTTCGAAGTTTTCTTTCATTCATCTTGACCTGTGAAGAACTCTCTCTCTACTTTCTTTCGAGATCTTCTTTGGTCTTGGGTGTACTGCTGAATCTTCCTCCTTTGTGATTTGAAATAAATCGAACCATATTTGGTTCCTTTGTCTTTGGGTGTTTAAGAATACCCGGTTGTTGAGCCACCAAAGGAGGCTTGACCATCCCTGCGAGATTCCAACATCTCTCTGGCGGACATTTCCCTAGGTTTGTTTTGCATTACAAACCAATCTGAACTCGTGTACCCAAGAGCTTCTTGATTCAGATGTTGAATCACCTTTTTCACCTTCAAGCCATCTTGGCTGGCCGTGGAGGTAAGTGCTTGGTTACGGTCTCATGCTTGAGCTTGATTCTCGGCCTTTGATGGGGTGGCCATTTTTTGTTACAGGTGAGGTTGGTGCAGGGGCCAATCTCGCTTTAGTCCCATAACCTGAACTCCTCTCCAATCTTCTTTCAGAATGTTTGCTCTCCATTCTGTAGTAGTTAAGTGGCCTAGACTCATAGAAGGGCCTCTTGCCTTTAGCATGTATTCTGTTAACTGCAGGCTCAACCACTAATGGTCGCTGCCTATCACTAGCCGGGTACGGCCTTTTGTTGTAAGCGTTGGTTGATTTAGGACGTCTCTGAACATCCCTATAGTATTGCTTTCCATCAATTGGAAGCCCCTTCAACCATTTGTAGCTTAGTCTGCATCTGGGACACATCCTCTGCATTACAGCTGCTTCCAAGGAATCGTCATCCAGTACTTCTTCATCAGAGTGTTCCTTCTGATGTGAGAAACCTTGTCCAATAACTGGTGGGTTTCTAGTCTCCTTCTTGGCAGTTGTCTGGTTGGCAATATGCATTTGCACATTAACCTCTTTCAATTCCTGCAGAGATAGATTCTGAAAGTTTGGTACAACCACATTAGCGCTTTCTCCAACTTCCGAAGCAGTTCTTGTCAATTCCCATGGCTTTTTCGCTTTTGGTGAACTTCAAGCTTCCTTTCGAATTTGCTCTTGGATCTGTCTCGAAAAACAATGCGATTTTAGTCGAATGAGACCAAGAATTATGCCATTCTGATATACTTTTCCTTTAAGTTCATCTAGAGATGGCGGTTTACTCCTTTTGGTAACTTAAGGAAATTGGTACGCAAGCAAATGATCAAAATGTCATCTGCTTTTGTTAAATCGAAGAGTACTTTCTGTGAAAGTCTTTCTTTTAAAGCTGGTCGATGGTTGTATCCTTATGAATTAATGCTTCTGATTCTGTGTTCTTTACCCACAATCTCTGCTGCATCGATCTCATAATTGGGATCTCTATAATACGTCTTATACGAAGCATTATTTCGATCTTGTTCTTCCTCTAGTAATGCTTCATATCGAGACACCTTATAGGTTAATTCGACCAAATCCCTGAATTCAGTTGAATCAAACTTCTTTCGAAGCCTGAACTCTAAACCGTTTTGAGCCAATCTTACAAATTCTGGCTCTAGGAGGATGACTCTACATTTTTTTCGAGCCCTTTTAAATCTGGCAATAAACTGAGTAGCCTTTTCTTCAGGCCTTTGACTCAATCTTGCCAAGTCTGCCATAGATACCTCTGGCTCCGATTGGAAGAATTGGGCATGAAATGCCTCTTTCATTTGTTACCAAGTTTGAATGGAGCCAAGTGTAAGGTTGATATACCATACAAATGCTCCCCCAGTTAAAGAATTTGAAAATAATCTCAGTTTTATGTAGTCATGATTAGTGAATTCACCACATTGAGCAGCGAATCTAGCAATGTGCTCTACTGTTGATTGATTTCCAGTTCCATAGAATAGGGTAAAATCTGGTATTCTGAATCCTCTTGGGTATTCATGTATCCTATCTACCCATTCTGGGTATGGTTTTCTGTATACAGGAGTTTGGACCCCCCGAGCCATCGGTCCACACATCTCCCTAATAATATCAGCAATTTGGTTCCTAGGGACCATATTTTGTGCTTGCTGAACCACTACTGGAGGGACAAACACAGGGTTTGGTGGACAAACTTGTGCCTGTGGCCCTCTTGGTCCATAAGGTGGTACATTTGGGACTGGTTGGCGCTGTGGTGCAGGTTGCTATTGGGGGTATGGGTAACCCCTTTGAGCCTGTCTTGCGAAAGGACCTGTAAAAGGTGCTGGAATAGGTATTGTGTCCCTTCTATTTGTGGGAAAACCTTCCAACCCCCTGGGTATAAATTCGAATAAGGGATTATTATATCCCCTAGTGCCAGGTATGGCTTCGAACATGGGATTTGCCACCATTCTTATGCCAGTTTCTTGTACTTGGCCAGATCCACCAACTTGTGTGGCTTCATTGTTGAGTACTGAGGCATTTTGGCCTACTACAGGCCTTGAAATGGGTTCATACCAAGACTGAGGCGATGGTCTTTCATAGTTCTGAGTACTAGTCTGACCATTAGATTGTCCATTAACTTGCATAGGCTGTTTTTCTCTAGCCAATCTTTGCTGAGGGAGATTTAAAATTTCCTCTGTGTGTCTTGTATTTGTTGGTTGGTGGTTATTCATTCGATCCAAAAAGGATGTTGCCCACTGTAACAAGCCCGCGGGGGACCTCGCTACAGTTCGGACTCCCTGTTTTTGTTTGTTGCGGTTCGTAATCTGAACCAAAGAGTCCAACTCTGGCAAATCATTTGAGAAAACAGATTTTTGAAAAGTAGTGCCAAACATGGACTGCTTTACCAGATACAGAGTCGCCACCTAAATATTTTAAATGGGAAATTTAGGAAACCACGACTCGATCTTAAGATAGCGGTCCGTCATCACCAAAGTTGTCTTGGCTCTGGAGCTTGGGTACGATCGGGAAGGTCATTTATGAGCACCCTTTCGCCGGTCAAGACCTCTCTACTAACCGTGATATCCGATTTTGAAAACATTACATGCTCTTATTCCAATTATTAGCCTAGAATTACTATGTTATGCGCACAGCAAACAAGTATAGACTAGATTGCCTAATTTGGAAATAATCATTGCATATCCGTTCGTTTTGAAAATGCTTCGGAATTCACTACTCGCAAGGAGGCTAAAACACAGATTTCAATGAGTTTTCCAACTCAAGCAACCCAACCTTCACCCACAGGCATTCAAACAGTTTATCTCACATAAGCACTTAGCCGCATGGTAAGCATACTGTCATGGCAACGTTCACACGCATGTGGTATGCTAAAGCGTAAAATACTTACATCGTACTCCGTGCCAAAACAAGAAACTAGTTAGCAGACATGCATGTCCCTAGGTCATGTTAAGTGGCTAATGCAACACAGGCAAGGATGCAATTTAGAGTAGGCTCGGCTAACCCTAAAATGGCACGTGAAATGCAATCATTTGATGCACGTATTCAAGTTGGAATTTAGAATACAATGCAGTTTGCATGATGTACCGAGCCCGGTGCATGTTTAGACAAATGCATGGATGCACGCATGCATTGCATAAGGTATGCTAAAATAGACGTGCCTAATCTACCATCATAAGCGAGGTAAATAAAAGGGAAGAAAGAAGTGCGGGTTGGAAGACATACAAACCACTCACCCACACTTATTACAAATTTGCCCCCACTCGGAAGGACCAAAATAATAATACAGATTAATTAACTACGCAAACTAATTAAAAAATTACAGTCCAACTAAATTAATCAAATAAATTAATTAATCTAATTAAAGCGATGAAACCTCGAGATGAGGGCGGATGCAACGCATGCTCGGACTTGCGGAATTGCATCGCCATGCTTACATTGCCTCTTTTTTCCCTGCTTTACATCTCAGAAGACTGCCAAAGTCTCAGGAGTGCCTCCCAGGACACTGAGGGACATCATCGGCTGAGTGGGACTTCCACCGGCATCAGCATGGGGTCACCGACACAAAATTCATCCATCGGCCATCAATAGACTGCCGGTCGACACTAAATCTTGCGGTGACCTTTGAATGTCTGAGAACACGCAACTCACAATGACGAGAGGGCAAAAACTTGCATGGCAATGTAATTCCAACAATGTGTGCACCAATCATGCCCCTTATCATATTTGTGACTCAAAGGGGCATGTGCCTCGATTCTCGGGCCACCAATTACGCATTTCCATGCATGATGGCCCAAAGAACCAAATGTGCAACTTCTATTTCAAATGCATGCAAACCAAATAAACACACAAGGGTGCTAAGCCTCTATCATGACTTGGTCAAGAGGTAGAGCATACATGTTTATGTGATGCAATCCAAGACATGTCAACTAGTATGCAATCATGCCAATGCAAGGGAGCATACAAGCTAACAAACATACAAGGCATGAAACACCAATGTCAACCATCAAGTATGCAAGGTGTAATGTGGGTGTCCAAGCATGCAACCAAGCATGTGACTTCATTCAATCATGTTAGTCCTAACATGCATTTACTTACCAATACATTACAACACTCAAGGAGCATATGCAAGCAACAAGAGGATGGACTTACACATAGGTTAGGCAGCTCTAAATAAGCCTAAAATCAGTGGCCAAATGCCATAGAAGTGAAGGCTAAGATATATGCAATACATGCACACATGCAAGCATACATAATCCAACACTTAGGCATAAACAAGCAACTCTTAAGAACACTTAAAAGAGGCTAACATGGACATATTAACATGCATATATAAACTTTAAAATCATGTTGGACATGGTGCCAAACCAAGCAACAAAATAGACTAAGCATGCAACAAATGGTCCAAGCATCCAAGGCAAGCCAAAGGAGACCTAAACCATGGCTAAGCCAACCAAGCCTCACAAGGCCAAGAAGGCTTAAAACAGGTCTAAGGCAGCCCTAGACCATACAAAAGGAACCTCCTAGATGGCATCTAAGTGGCTCTAGAGCAAGGCACACACAATGACCAAATCATTAGGCATACAACATATGCTTTCAAAACTTCAAAGAGGCATGTAAGGCAATCATTCAAGCATGTCTAAGGGACTGAAATAGCATGCTAAATGATTCCAAACCATTGAAAATAATGCAAGCAAGGCATGCTATACTTTCATGCTCTTAAAGCCAACAAGCCAAATGCAAAGAGGCTATGTGATGCAAGCTAAGATCGACCAAAGTAACCATGGACAGACCTTATTCATAGAAAAATAAGCATACAAGCTTCATGAATCTAAGCCTAAAACATGTTAGAATAGAGGCACACAACCTAATGCATGTTAAAGGACTAAAGAGGCATTACAAAGCATCTATGCAAAACATGCAAGAAGTACTAAAACCAACATGATACAAAGTTATAATATGGAAATATGAGCACAAAATATAGCCATGGCATAACCAACAAACAACCAAACATGGGGCTCCCTCAAGAGGCAAAATAGGTCCTTTTCAAGGATAACAAGGAGAGGGGGTAACCCTCTCCTTCTTGGGACTTCAAGGCATCATCTTCACCACTGAAATCCCTCAAGATTTCAGTGGTGAAGAGACCCCAACACCAAAATCTCGGAGCTCTCATAAAATAGCACAAAATGAGGCCTTTCAAGGCCGAAGAGGGGCCAAACTTCCCCAAAGCACAAAACACTCTAACCAACAATAAAGAGGACTAAAAAATAGAACTTTTTTGTATTAAATGCTAAGCACAAAAACAGTTCTAAACTATGCAAAAATGGAGTGCAAAAATGGGGTAGTTTCTTACCCTTGAAGACCACCTTCACAAAGGTTGATGTTGTTGCTTCCTTGAGCTCAAATCCAACCAAAAACTTCAAGAACCAGCCCTTAGAACCTCAGTAACCAAAGGAAGGTGAAACACTAGGTGCTTGTGTGCAATAATATGGATTAAAGCACCTAGTGTAGAAACAAGAGAGGAAAAGAAAGATAGGATAGATACACAAGTTCTAACCTAGAACCAGAGCTTCTTCTCTGTCGTTTCTCTCTAAAAATGTCTAATTTTTCTAACCCTTGAGCCAAGAGAAGAGAGCCCTCTCTTATAGGCAACAAAGCTTACAAGCTAAGCAAACCAAAGGCTTATCCCTCCATACACGTGTATGGAGGGGAAACAAATGCTATACAGCTGCTTCAAAATATCTCAGAAAGCAACTGAACAGTAGTCGGCTGGGCAAAAGTGTCATTTTGCCAAAATTGACTGCTGACGGGCACAAAAGAGTGCCGACCGGCACACTATAGTGCCGATGGCAACACCAACCAGTCGGTGGCCTCTAGCCACTGCCGGTGGTGTGTGGGAATGCCTCACAAGGCATTCCCTGCCCCTCCAAGGCAAAGCACAAGTGTTTGGTGCAAAACCAGACACAAAACGGTCAAGTTCGGAGGTCCTGAGGCAAGGCGTGTAGCCGAGAACTCCGGGAACTCCAAACGAACACGAACATGGATAATCACCGAGTGTTCAAGCGGTGACGTCCAGGTCTTGAGGACGGTCAAAAATGGGGTGTCTACACCCACCTTTCCATTGTGTTCATTAATTGTTGTCCCATAGCATCTACCAAGCCATCCCATGGATTTGTTGGCTGAATAGATGGAACGGTGGATGGTCCAATTCCTTGGTTTCGTCTAATATTATGAACATATGGTTCTTGACCAGAAGTACTGGTCTGTTCGACCAAAGGTTCTGATAGCATAGGAGTCTCCACAGGATGTGTTACCACATTCTCCTCTGGATTAGGTATCTCTACCTCTCCTTCTACGCCTTCTTCCAAGCGTTCATTTTCTCATTGTCGTCTTCGTCTAGCCATTTTAACAAGTCCCACTGGGCGTGCCAAAAATATATGTTGGCTTTTTGGCTTTTCGAAGGGTATTTTTGTAAATGTGAGCGTGCCAGCAAGGATCAATCAGTCCTTACAGAAATTATAATTGCCAACCAATTATCAGACGATTGTGTTTTAGTTCTTTCAGCCTCAATGAAGAGGACTTTTACTGGTGGCTTGACTTAGGAGAAATTAAGAGAAATAACAGTTAATATGAAGAACAATCGAAGTATTTCATTAAAATGAACACTTACAATAGTCCAAACTCAGCCTCGAAGAGGTTTACAGCAACAGTCTATTTGAATCTACTTGAAACTACTCCTATGAATCGAAGTGCAGTGCGGGTATTTAAAGTGCAGGTATTTAAAGAATAGGTATTTAAAGTGCAGGAATTTAAAGTACAGGAAATGTAAAACTGGAAAGGAAAATATGAAGTAAAGACTGGTTTGTATGATTTGAGTCTGGGGGGCTTTTCTGAGGGCTTCCCTACTATTTATACTTGTCAAAGATGACCTTCGAACTGCACTTCAAACCGTCGAACTACTCCTCCATGATCGCTGATCATGCTGCCTTAGAAATAGTCCCACTACGCCATCTCTTGCAGTTGAGCTTCCCTCCTATATTTGAATTTGAATATGAGTAACCGTTGAAGCCACGTCACTTTGTATCTCTTTACTGATCTAGTGCTACTCAGATCACGTGAGAACCAATGTTCATCGCCACGTGTTCGATCAGGATCGAAGACTTGAATTATCTTCCCATAATACCCTTATTCTGCCACGTGTCAAACTGTGATTTGGCTTTTACAAAATATGTAGCCAACAGTTATATTCTTAGTTATACAGTTGTTGATATTATTTTTCATATCAATGTGTTCAAAGTATTGAATCTGTCAATTAATCAAGTTCATATATATAGCAACGATTAGTATTCTTATTTCATCTATTTTATATATCTTCTTTTAAAAATTTAGTTTCTAAAAATATAGATAAACGATGTCATATGACTAAAAATGTCATATTGGGACAATTTTTTTTAAAAATATCATCTAATAATTTAACTTTTCAAAATTCAATTAGAGAATATCCTAATATATTCAACAGTAATAATAATAATCATTTATACTTTGGAAGATCATAGTATATGGACCACTTTTATTTTCACTTAAAAAGCAAGTATGAAAATGAAGAAAAATCATATAGCTTTCATCAAACATGAAATATGCAATAAAATAGTGAATGAATGCGTGTTTAAAAAAATGAAGTGAACAAAACTAATAAGAGGGAAAAGTGAAAAAAATATCTTTAGGAGTAAAACTTTAGTGGGATCCAATTCCTAAGTAGTTTTTGGTTCAATAAAATACAATTGAAATAAAATGATCATTCTATTCTTAAGTTTAATTTACTATTACTACTTCCTAAATAAATCTACATATATTATAAATAAAATTATCATTTATTATTATAAATGAATGTTATTTCGTAGAAAAGCTAAGAAATAAATATTTATTAAAGCACACACAAATGACTATTATTTCATACAAAAGGTAAGGAATAAATATCGACAATGCTACGTAACTCAAATTTTGTGGCTCAAAAGTGGCTCAAATGGCCAAAACGACATCGTTTTGAGTACAGAACAACATAAAAATGACCAAAACGACGTCGTTTTGGCCATTTGAGCCACTTTTGAGCCACAAAATTTGAGCTATGAGACATTTTCTAATAAATATTTATTAAAGCACACATAGCATTAGAGATTTTCTACAATAATTTACTTTGCCTTGTTCGGTATTAGTAAATGTGTTCTTTGGATAATTTTATCACATAGCTAGCACACTATATCTATGATTTATCAAAAGCAAGAAGAGTTAAAACACTGTAAAAACGAAAGAAAACAAAATACATTAGCTTTCCATTCAAATTAGAACACATAAAATCAAATAGAAAGCAATTTAAAATTTTTAGCATGATAAAGGCTTACTCGAAATTCTTTTTGTTGAGTGAGAAGTAGATTTATAGCTTCCAAAAAATGTTGCCTCCATTATTCTTCTATGAATCGGTGGTCCAAATAATAGTAGCATCTGTTACAAACACATATTGTCTTTTGGTTGGCTGAGCCAACAGTAGTATCTCATGTCAACCATTTGGAGGAACTATAGAAAGACACATTAGGCACTCCAAAATAGAGTAAGCGAGAAATAGCCATGTAACTGTTACAATAAAAGGTCAATAAGAGCTTTGTTTGGGAAGTTTAATTGTGATGTAAATAGTTAATCTTGTAAGACTTGTTGAGTATATTATTAATAAAAAAAATTAAATTAATTGAGCATTCATAGTCACATGATCAGATGATATTTATTTTTTTAAAATTAACTAATCAGTATAAATTTGATAATAGACTTTTTTTTCACATAATTAATACTTAATTATATAATTATCAATATCTAATTAATTGAATTTTTTTTAATGATTTTATTGATGAATTCTATAAGTTTTTTGACAATCACAATAAAAAAACAGCAACTCCCACTACATCATGGATTGTGAGCTGCAACCTCTTTTTCTAGCACATGTATGTATTTATCTAAACTTTTCTTCAAATAGTGTGCAAGAAACGGTGCAATGGAGATTGAATATAATTTCTTTTATAAAGATGGTGAAAATATTATTTTACGGAAATAATCAATTAATCTACTAAATATTTTTGAATTTTTCAAAAAATATACATAATATTTAATTTTTCAATTTAAAAAAAAATGATACGTACCTCTTGTATTAATAAAATACTCAATAAATTTGATAGCATTGACTAAAATATGAAATAATTGGATGAGTAGTGTTGCATCTCCTTAATTTCACCCTCCTAATTTCACCCTCAATGACATGGCCTACCCTCCATATGAAACGATTCCACACCTTTTTCTCTCTTATATTTAGCATCCCTAATTCCACATCATCGAGAGTAAAATTTGCATGAGCAAAATTAAGGAATTATTATAATTAGAAATCATCTTATACATGGTGAAATACTCATCAAAGCAAAAGTTAGGAAAATTAACTTTTATAAAATTAATGATAAAAAAAGAATGGCCAAACCAGACAAAAAACTGAAATTGGATAGTTACCGCCATAAGAGATTCAATTATTTGGTCATTATTGAGCACAAAGGAAAATGATAAAAAAGAAGGGTCAATTGACAAAAAATAAAAAATTTACTAGATAATGATCCATCTGAACCTAAAGGATCAATTCCAGCAAATATTAGATTCGACAATAAGTCTCGGAACCAAGATTTTTCTAGATGGATAGTTGTGTAGTGGAGATTAAATTTGTGTAGTGTGGGGTTCATATGTAAAATAAATATGAATAACAAGATAACAATTCGAGGTAATTTCTGGATTCGTAGTATCTATACTATATATTAAGCAAAATGGAGTTTTTAACCCTAAGTTTTGTGGGAGTTCCAATCTCCCGATCTAAATTTCTTGATTTTTTGATTTAAAAAAAAAAACCTTAGCATTTATTAGCTTCTCCCAACCCCTAAGTCTTACCCTTATAATAACACTTTAATGCATTAAGAACAAGTATAAAAAAAATTCTTTGAAATCTAACACATATGAATTCCTTGAAAAGTCCTAACACGTATGATTATTATCTCTCATAATAACACTTTAATGCATTAAGAACAAGCATAAAAAAAAATTCTTGAAAAGTTCAGCACATATTATTATTATCAAAATATTAAATTTTAATATAATATAATAAAAAAAGAAGACATTTAATTCCTTGAAAAGTCCAACACATATGATTATTATCAAAATATTAAATTTTAATATAATATAAAAAAGGAAAAAAAGAAGACATTTAAAAAAAAAAGATATTTAAAAATCACAATTCACATAAATAGATAATTGTAAATATATTAAGAAAAATGGAGTTTCTAAATCCCAAGCCTTGTGGGAGCTCCAATCTCTCAATCTTAATTTTCTAAATTTTTGATTTAAAAAACAAAAAACTCAGCATTTATTGATTTGGTCAAAATTCTCTGATCAGCATTTATTAACTTTTTTTAATCCACATACCTGCATTTATTGATTTGGTCAAAATTCCTAATTAACATTTAAAATCCCCTCATGTAAATAATTATAGATACAGCTTGTGCATAGTTATTGCAGTAGCCTTTTTAATTTATCCTGTATACTATGGTTAGTGATAAGATTGCTAAATTATTTTTATAAAAAATCTTAAAAAATATAATTTATATATTAAAAAAATAAAATAAATATAAATATTTATAATTAGCACGAGTGATAGGCTAGTTACTATTAACTTAAATCATAGTATGTTTATTTGGTAAATATTAAAAGTTTTTTTTTATTATTTTTATGTTAAACAATATTTGCTTAATTGTTGAATATTATAAGAGTAATTTGTGTGATGGGCATATTATTATTATTTTTCAAATTGATGATAAGTTAATTTTTTTGGATAATGTTATATGATTTGTTTTAGAAACAAATTATATAAAAACGTAATTTCAAATCGAGCCAAATTATGTTTAAATGATTTGAGTCAGATTGATTCAATAATTTTAGTGATTTAATTTGATTACATTTTTTTTAAGAGAAAATTATTGATAAATCCCATTAAGAAGTGTTTTAACCTAAGAAGTCCATGAAGGAATTTTTTAACCCATTTAGTCCCATGTATGTATAGTTTTATTCCATAAAGTCCTTTTTCTTAATTTACACTATTTTCTTGAACACTTATGCCTTTATATTTAATTTTGATACCCTTATAAATATTTTTTGAACGGTTAGCAATTTTATGATGTGAACATTCATATTTTAAAATTCACATTGGTAGGAATGTAAAATTGTCCGTCATGGCCACTCGTCAACGCTGGCGGGCTATTGTTGACAATGTGAATATTCACATTGACATGTTAACATTCACATTAATAGGAGTATAAAATTGGCCCGCGTCCTGTGGCGGCACGAAACCCACCCGCAGTCCATAGGCGGCCCGGGGCGGGCCCGGTCCGGGCCATTGACAATGTGAATATTCATGTTGACATATTAACATTCACATTGATAAGAGTATAAAATTAGTCCGCGGGCTATGGGCGCCCAAAAGCCCGCCCGCGACTCGGGGCGGGCCCGGCCCAGCCCGTTGACAATGTGAATATTCACATTGACATGTTAACATTTACATTGATAAGAGTATAAAATTGGCCAGCGGCCCGTAGGCAGCCAAAAGCCCGGCCCGGCCCGTTGACAATGTGAATATTCACATTGACATGTTAACATTCACATTGATAGGAGTGTAAAATTAGCCCGCCCGTCGCCAAACTCGCCATACGGCTGGGTATGGCCGGTCTGTTGACAATGTGAATATTCACATTGATAAGAGTATAAAATTGGCCCGCGCCCCGTGGCTACCCAAAACCCTCCCATGGCCCATAGGCAACCCGGCCCGACCTGTTGACAATGTGAATATTTACATTGACATGTTAACATTCACATTGATAAGAGTATAAAATTGGCCCGTGCCCGGTGGCTGCCTGAAACCCGCCTATAGCCTGTGGGCGGCCCGGGGCGGGCTCGGCCCGGCTTGTTGACAATGTGAATATTCACATTGACATGTTAACATTCACATTGATAAAAGTATAAAATTAGCCATCGGCCCAGGACAGGCCCGACCCGCCCCATTGACAATGTAAATATTCACATTAACATGTTAACATTCACATTGATAAGAGTGTAAAATTGGCCTGCAACCCGTAGACGACCCGAAGCCCGACCGCAGGCCGAGGCGGGCTTGGCCCGATCCGTGACAATGTGAATATTCACATTGACATGTTAACATTAACATTGATAGGAGTGTAAAATTTGCCCGCTGCTCGAATCTCGCTCGCGACGCGGGGTAGGCCCGGCTCGGCCTGTTGACAATGTAAATCTTCACATTGACAGGTTAACATGCACATTGATAGGAATGTAGAATTGGCCCCAGGCTCGTTTGGGTCCGGACCCGTGCATGTCTGAGACCCTAGGCTAGGGCCTAGGCCATCACTTTGAAGCCCGGCCCGGCCCATCGGCCCGCTTAAGGCCCATTCAAGGCTCGGTCCGACGCCCAGCCCGCCTGAGGCACAATGTCTTTTTTTGTGAAAAATAATAAAAATTTGGTAGAAAAAATTAAAAAAAATTTTAAAAAAATGGCCAGGCCCAAGCCTACTTAAACTCGAGCTAGAGCCTAGGCCACCCGAGGCTGCCTCGTCTTGGTCGCGGGCCGATTTTACACTCCTATCAATGTGAATGTTAATATGTCAATGTGAATATTCACATTGTCACTGGCCGGTTGGCCGTCACCCGGCCAGACCGAGGCGACGTCATGCGATTTTACACTCTATCAATGTGAATGTTAATATGTCAATGTGAATATTCACATTGTCATCAAGCCGCGTTAGCCGCCGTCCACGGCTTCGAGCCGCCATGGGACGCGAGTCAATTTTACACTCCTATCAATGTGAATGTTAACATGTCCATGCGAATATTCACATTATCAACGGGCCGGGCCCGCCCCGGCAACAGGCGGGCTTCGGGCCGTCCACAGGCTGCGGGCTAATTTTACAGTCCTATCAATGTGAATGTTAATATGTTAATATGAATATTCACATTGTCACGGGCCGGACCGAGCTCGCCCCGGGCCGCCCACAGGCCGCGGGCTAATTTTACACTTTTATCAATGTGAATGTTAACATGTCAATGTGAATATTCACATTGTACATGGGCCGGGCCCCTACATATTGACGATATGCACATTCACATTGACGGTGTGAACATTCACATTAGGGGTATTTTGGTAATTATGTCACCCATAGGACTTATTGAAACATAAAAAAATAATATGAACTAAATAGAACATAAGTAGATGAAAAAGGTATTTTGGTCTTCTTATCTCAAATAGGACCTAATAGAATAGTCAAAAAGAATATAAATTGGATGGAACATAAGTAATTAAAGATGGATTTATGGAAAAAGCTCCCTTTTTTTAAACCGTAGACAATTAAACTAAAAAAGAGAAGGCAATTTTGGACAATTGTACATTATTTTGGCGTTTTGTGTTAGATTTCAGCACCTATCATTCTTTTATAGATGCTATAGATTAAACAAATTTTTTATTTTCATTTTTCCAAAAATAGAAAATAAAAATGACACTTTTTTGTTGTTGTTGTTGTTGTTGTTGTTGTTGTTGTTGTTGTTGTTGTTGTGTAGGTGTGTAAATAGGAGAGTAACAAGAAATTTAATAAAAGAATAATTATAAATATTAGGAGCAAGTATGATTCGGATTAATTTTAATTAATATTATTATTAACATCTTAAAATTGTCACCATATAATATTGTTGGCTACATATTTTGTAAAAGCCAAATCACAGTTTGACACGTGGCAGAATAAGGGTATTATGGAAGATAATTCAAGTCTTCGATCCTGATCGAATACGTGGCAATGGACATTGGTTCTCACGAGATCTAAGTAGCACTAGATCAGTAAAGAGATACAAGGTGACGTGGCTTCAACGGTTACTCATATTCAAATTCAAATACAAGAGGGAAACTCAACTGCAAGAGATGGCGTAGTGGGACTACTTCTAAGGCAGCATGATCAGCGATCATGGAGGAGTAGTTCGACGGTTTGAAGTACAGTTCGAAGGTCATCTTTGACAAGTATAAATAGCAGGGAAGCCCTCAGAAAAGCCCCCAGACTCAGATCATACAAACCAGTCTTTACTTCATATTTTCTTTTCCAGTTTTACATTTCCTGTACTTTAAATTCCTGCACTTTAAATACCTGTTCTTTAAATACCTGCACTTTAAATACTCGCACTGCACTTCGATTCATAGGAGTAGTTTCAAGTAGATTCAAGTAGACTGTTGCTGTAAACCCCTTCGAGGCTGAGTTTAGACTATTGTAAGTGTTCATTTTAATGAAATACTTCGATTGTTCTTCATATTAACTGTTATTTCTCTTAATTTCTCCTAAGTGAAGCCACCAGTAAAAGTTCTTTTCATTGAGGCTGAAAGAACTAAAACACAATCGTCTGATAATTGGTTGGCAATTATAATTTCTGTAAGGATTGATTAATCCTTACTGGCACACTCGCATTTATAAAAATACCCTTCGAAAAGTCAAAAAGCCAACATATATTTTTGGCACGCCCAGTGGGACTTGTTAAAATGGCTAGACGAAGACGACAAGGAGAAAATGAACACTTGGAAGAAGGCGTAGAAGGAGAGGTAGAGATACCTAATCCAGAGAAAAATGTGGTAACACATCGTGTGGAGACTCCTATGCTATCAGAACCTTTGGTCGAACAGACCAGTACTTCTGGACAAGAACCATATGTTCATAATATTGAACGAAACCAAGGAATTTGACCATCCACCGTTCCATCTACTCAGCCAACAAATCCATGGGATGGCTTAGTAGATGCTATGGGACAACAATTAATGAACACAATGGAAAGGTGGGCAACATCCTTTTTGGATCGAATGAATAACCACCAATCAACAAATACAAGACACACAGAGGAAATTTTAAATGTTCCTCAGCAAAGATTGGCTAGAAAAAAACAGCCTATGCAAGTTAATGGACAATCTAATGGTTAGACTAGTACTCAGAACTATGAAAGACCATCGCCTCAGTCTTGGTATGAACCCATTTCGAGGCCTGTAGTAGGCCAAAATGCCTCAGTACTCAACAATGAAGCCACACAAGTTGGTGGATCTGGCCAAGTACAAGAAACTGGCATAAAAATGGTGGCAAATCCCATGTTCGAAGCCATACTTGGCACTAGGGGGTATAATAATCCCTTATTCGAATTTATACCCGGGGGGTTGGAAGGTTTTCCCACAAATGGAAGGGACACAACACTTGTTCCAGCACCTTTCACAGGTCCTTTCGCAGGACAGGCTCAAAGGGGTTACCCATACCCCCAACAGCAACCTGCACCACAGGGGTAACCAGTCCCAAATGTACCACCTTATGGACCAAAAGGACCACAGGCGCAAGTTTGTCCACCAAACCCTGTGTTTGTCCCTCAAGTAGTGGTTCAGCAAGCACAAAATATGGTCCCTAGGGACCAAATTGCTGATATTGTTAGGGAGATGTGTGGACCGATGGCTCGGGGGGTCCAGACTCCTGTATACAGAAAACCATACCCAGAATGGGTAGATAGGGTACATGAATACCCAAGAGGATTTAGAATACTAGATTTTACCCTGTTCTATGGAACTGGAAATCAATCAACAGTAGAGCATATTGCCAGATTCGCTGCTCAATGTGGTGAATTCTCTAATCATGACTACATGAAACTAAGATTATTTCCAAATTCTCTAACTGGGGGAGCATTTGTATGATATATCAACCTTACACCTGGCTCCATTCAAACTTGGCAACAAATGGAAGAGGCATTTCATGCCCAATTCTTCCAATCGGAGCCAGAGGTATCCATGGCAGACTTGGCAAGATTGAGTCAAAGGCCTGAAGAAAAGGCTACTCAGTTTATTGCCAGATTTAAAAGGGCTCGAAATAAATGTAGAGTCATCCTTCCAGAGCCAGAATTTGTAAGATTGGCTCAAAACGGTTTAGAGTTCAGGCTTCGAAAGAAGTTTGACTCAACTGAATTCAGGGATTTGGTCGAATTAACCTATAAGGTGTCTCGGTATGAAGCATTACTAGAGGAGGAACAAGATCGAAATAATGCTTTGTATAAGACGTATTATAGAGATCCCAATTATGAGATCGATGCAACAGAGATTGTGGACAAAGAACACATGTCTGTGAAGCATTAATTCATAAGGATATAACCATCGACGGCGGTTTAAAAAGAAAGACTTACACAGAAAGTACTCTTTCGATTTAACAAAAGCAGATGACATTTTTGATCATTTGCTTGCAGCCAATTTCCTTAAGTTACCAAAAGGAGTAAAACTGTCATCTCCAGATGAACTTAAAGGAAAAGTATACTGTAAATGGCATAATTCTTGGTCTCACTCGACTAAAAACTGCATTGTTTTTCGAGACAGGATCCAAGAGCAAATTCGGAAAGGAAGTTTGAAGTTCGGCCAAAAGAAAAAGCCATGGGGATTAGCGATAACCCGTTTCCAGAAGTTGGAGAAAGCGCGGCTAATGTGGTTGTACTAAACTTTCAGAATCTATCTCTGCAGGAATTGGAAGAGGTCAATGTGCAAATACATATTGCCAACCAGACAACTGCCAAGAAGGAGACTAGAAACCCACCAGTTATTGGACAAGGTTTCTCACATCAGAAGGAACACTCTGATGAAGAAGCATTGGATGACGATTCCTTGGAAGCAGCTGTAATGCAGAGGATGTGTCCCAGATGCAGACTAAGCTACAAATGGTTGAAGGGGCTTCCAATTGATGGGAAGCAATACTATAGGGATGTTCAGAGACGTCCTAAATCAACCAACGCTTACAACAAAAGGCCGTACCCGGCTAGTGATAGGCAGCGATCATTAGTGGTTGAGCCTGCAGTTGACAGAATACATGCTAAAGGCAAAAGGCCCTTGTATGAGTCTAGGCCACTTAACTACTACAGAATAGAGAGCAAACATTCTGAAAGAAGATTGGAGAAGAGTTCAAGTTATGGGACTAAAGCCAGAGATTGGCCCCCTAGACCAACCTCACACAGAACAGAAAATGGCCGCCTCCATCATAGGCCAGAATCAGGCTCAAAACATGAGACCAGAACCAAGCACTTACCTCCACAGCCAGTTTCGAAGATGGTTTCGAAGGTAGAAAAAGGTGATTCAACATCTGAGTCAGTAAGCTCTTGGGTACCTGGAGTTCCAGATTGGTTTGTAATGCAAAACAAACCTAGAGAAGTGTCTGCCAGGAGAGATGTTGGAATCCCAGGCAGGATGGTCAAGCCTCCTTTGGTGGCTCCGAACAACTGGGTATTGCTGAAACACCCAAAGACAAAGGAACCAAATATGGTTCCAGTTATTTCCAGATCACAAAGAAGGAAGATTCAACACAGGTACACCCAGTACCAGCAAGATCTAAAAGAAAGTGGAGAGAGTTCTTCACTGGTCAAGACAGAAGGAAAGAAAACTTCGAAGTTAGACCATACTCCAAAACCGACTCTACAAAGCAAAGTGGTTTGTAACAGAGAACAGTTGGCCCAGGTTCATTCTGAACTAAAAGCCAGAGAGAAGTCTAGTTTAGCAGGGTTGGAGAAGGCTCTGATGGAAAGTGATAGCGAAACGGAAGAAGAGATTGGCATGAGCCAAAAGAAGGAAATGGCAGAAGAAGAAATGTTCGAAGCCTTCGTGGCTGAACAAACATTTCTGACTGAAGAACCAGTTGAGAAGGATCCTTCGAAGGGATCAGTTATCAATGAAGTACCAGAGTGCAGCATGGAGGATGCTGCTGAAGACATTGAGCAAGGTAGCCAAGAGGGGAAGAAGGTACAGCCAGCCATCCAATTTGGCTCATTTCTCCCTGTATCAGTCAATATGGTACACATATTGTCTCATGAATTCCAAGCTGGAAATGAGGACCAGGGTGACCAAGACATGGATCCAATTCCTGTCTCTAGTGAAGAGTCACAAGTGAGTATGGTACAGGATGCTCCTGGAATGGCTACTCCAATGGAAACTGAGTGTGAAAGCGAGGAAGAGGTGAGCATCAATCTCTCATATCCTTTTGAATATCCCTCGAATTCCATGACCCAACATGTCAAGCCTTTGTACATCAAGGCTTTCTTCGATGGGATACAGCTGAACCGAGTCCTAATAGACAATGGGGCAGCGGTAAACTTATTACCGAAATTTTCTTTGAAGAAATTAGGGAAAAAGCATCCCAGGTTGATCCCAACCAACACAACCATAGCTGGTTTTGTTGGAGATAAACAGATGGCTCAAGGGATTCTGCCCATTAACTTGAGTGTGGGAACCAGGGACTGCATGACAACATTCTTCGTAATCGACAGCAATGCTAAATATAATGCTTTACTTGGGAGAGATTGGATCCATACTAACAAATGTGTGCCTTCCTCTTTGCATCAGAAAATCATGATGGCTTTGGGCAATGGAGATACAGTGGAAATTGATGCAGATCCTCAACCCTTCATAGCCTGTGCAGACTTTGCAGAGGCCAAGTTATATATTGAGGGAGTGACACCACTCAGTATACTGAGGAAAGCTGATGGCTCAGTCGAAGTGACGGCTGATGAAGAAGTGACACACCTGAAGCACTTAGTCCAAGAAAGTGCTGATGAAGAGGTTGTCGTGAAAGATGACAATGAGCCTGGTTATAGGCAAAGAGGTGAAAAACGAGAAGCCAAGTCCTTGGCTCTGATTAAATTCTCATCATTTGACGTAAAAGCAATAGTCCAGAAAGTACAGAAGCAAGAGAGAGGCCATGATAATTGGTCAGAACAAGAGCAAAGAACAGTCAAAAGTTTGACCCTTGGGAAATCTTGTGCATTGGACATTGAAACAAAAGTCCAGAGATACTGAAGAAGACGCCTTGTGCACAGATTTTGTCTATGAGGAAGAGGACAGAGATGTCGAATTAAAGAACCTAGGAGCAGAACAAGGCGAAAAGGTTGCTTCGAAGGTTGAAGAAACCAAAGAAGAAGCTTCAATGAGTTCTCAGACACAAGACCCCTTAGAAGAAGTGAATTTAGGGGAAGGTTCTGTGCAGCAGCCCACCTATATAAGCAGTTGCTTGAATGTTCTGGACAGAGACCAGTTATTGGTTGTTCTAAAGAAATACAAAGATTGCTTTGCATGGTCTTATAATGAACTACCAGGATTGGATAGATCATTAGTGGAACATAGGCTCCTTATGAAGCTTAATTTCAAGCTATACAAGCAGAAACCAAGAAAGATGAGTCCAGAAATAATTCAGAAAGTCAATGAAGAAATTCTTAGACTACTCAAGGCAGGCTTTATTTGGACAGCCAGGTACGTTGAATGGCTATCTAATATTGTGCCTATAGTTAAGAAAAATGGCAAAATAAGGGTATGCATCGATTTCAGAAACTTAAATCTAGCAACTCCTAAAGATGAGTACCCTATGCCTATAGTGGATCTGCTGGTAGACAGTTCAGCAAGGCATCATGTTTTATCAATGATGGATGGCCACTCTGGTTATAACCAAATATGCATTGCAGAGGGGGATATCCACAAGACAGCATTCAGATGTCCTGGGAATATTGGCACCTTCGAATGGGCTAAAATGCCATTTGGTCTGAAGAATTCTGGGGCTACATATCAGAGGGCTATGAACACTATCTTTCATGATCTCATTAGAGGGTATCTAGAGTGTTATATTGATGACATTGTGGTGAAATCCCAGTCTATGGAGGAGCATTTGTTTCATTTAGAAGCAGCTTTCGAAAGAATGAGGAAGTTCAAGTTGAAACTTAATCCTCTTAAGTGTGATTTTGGTGTATCATCTGGAAACTTCTTGGGTTATGTAGTGCACAGGAAAGGAATACAGATTGATCAGAATAAAGCTAAAGCCATCATTGAAGCTAGGCCTCCATCAAGTAAGAAAGAATTATAAAGGTTCCTGGGACAGGTTAACTTTCTTCGAAGGTTCATTTCTAACACTGCAGGGAAAACTAAAGTATTTTCTTCCTTATTAAGGCTGAAAGATGAAGAGGAATTTGTGTGGACAGCAGAGCATCAAAGTGGTTTCGAAGGTATCAAAGCCTACTTGGCCAACCCTCCAGTGCTGATGCCACCAAAGGGGAACAAGCCTCTGAAGTTGTACATAGCTGCAGCAGAAAATTCATTGAGAGCTTTCTTAGCCCAAGACAACGAAGAAGGCAAAGAGCAAGCTATTTATTACCTTAGTAGGTTTTTAAATTCTTGTGAATGTAAATATTCAGCTGTTGAAAAGCTGTGTCTTGCTTTGTATTTTGCTGCAATGAAATTAAGATATTATCTTTTACCTACAACTGTCTTGGTAATTGTAACCACAAATTTGGTTAAATACATGTTATCTAGACCTATGTTAAGGGGAAGAATTGGCAAGTGGATACTAGCCTTATCAGAATTTCATCTAGAATATGTCCCTCAAAGGGCAGTAAAAGGGCAAGTTTTAGCCAATTTTCTGGCAGATCATCCATCTCAAACAGAAAGCCAAGAGATAATGGAGCTTGGTATGGCTAATGTTGAGCCATGGCAGATGTGGTTTGATGAATCGAAAGCCAATGGCTTAATTGGAATTGGTGTTGTGATGAAATCTCCACAAGGGGTAGAAACCACACATGGTTTCAGAGTGGATGAAGCCACTTGTTCCAATAACCAGGCCAAATATGAAGCCTTAATAGTGGGACTAGAAATCCTCATTGGATTACAAGTACATGCAGTTGACATATTTGGGGACTCTCAACTGGTGGTTAACCAAGTAAAAGGGATTTTCAAGTGTCAAAGCATAAGCATCCTACCATATTATGTTGTTGCATTACATCTGCTTTCTCAGTTTCAAATAGCAAATGTAACCCATGTTCCAAGATTCTTGAACAATAGAGCTAATGATGTGGCTCAAAAAGCTTCGAACTTCAAGAGAAGGGATAATACCCAAAGGGACATAAGCCAAACAACATATCAGAGATTAATACAACCTTTGAATAAAAGGAATATGATCTTGAAAGTCAATCATAATGACTTATAAGAACAAGATTGGAGACATCCAATAATGCAGTATTTGGCTGGTCCATCTTCGAAGGCCAGCAGAAGAGTCAAATTGCAATCCATGCAATATATGGTATATGATAATGCTCTCTATAAAAGGGGGGGAGATGGCTTATTGTTGGAATGTTTAGGCCCAAAAGAAGCATTAACAGCTATGGCTGAGGTTCATGAAGGCATTTGTGGTGCTCATCAACCTGGTGTGAAGATGAGATGGTTGCTTCGAAGGCATTCCTACTATTGGCCAACTATCCTTAAAGACTGCATAGAATATGCAAAGGGTTGCCAGGCATGTCAAAAGCATGGTACAATAAGGCATGTGCCCATAACTGACCTACATGCAGTAGTGAAACCTTGGCCATTTAGAGGATGGGCCATGGATATGATAGGAAAAATACACCCACCTTCTTCGAAGCATCATTGTTTCATTCTAGTGGCTACTGATTACTTCACTAAGTGGGTCGAAGCCAAGCCATATAAGGCTGTAGACCAAACAGAGGTCATTGGGTTCATTAAAGACTTGATCCATAGATTTGGCATCCCACAAACCATTACTGTAGATAATGGGACTGTGTTCGATGGGAGAATGGTGAAGTCCTTTGTGGCAGAATTTGGAATTAGCCTTGTTAATTCCACACCCTATTATGCACAAGCCAATGGTCAAGCTGAATCATCCAATAAATCCTTGAAAAAAGGTATACAAAAGGTTGTGGAGGATAATCCTAGGGATTGGCATAACCTTTTGTTGGATGTTTTGTGGGCTTACAGAACCTCCCCAAGGTCAAGCACAGGAGTTACTCCTTATGCCTTAGTATATGGGCATTATGTAGTTTTACCTGTGGAAATTAATGTTAAATCTTTGAGGGTAAGATGCCAAGATCAGTTAGATCCTGAGCAGTACCATCAAAGTATGTGCTTGGAATTAGAAGGCATAGATGAAGCTAGAATTTTGGCATTAAATAGCATTATTTTCCAAAAGAAGAAAGCAGCCAAGAATTATAATAAGAAAGTCAAGCACATTGGTTTCGATAAAGGTGATTTGGTATGGAAAACAATACTCCCAATAGGAATTAAAAGCCGCAAGTTTGGCAAGTGGTCACCTAACTGGGAAGGACCATATCAAATTCATAGAATTCTGCCTTTTGGGGCGTACCATTTGAGGAATTTGAATGGGTATGTACATTCCAAAAAGATTAATGGCAGATATTTGAAGCCTTATTTTCCAACCATTTGGGAAACACAAGGAGTAAAATAAACATTAAATACAAAAACATAAGACTGCTCGAATGATAGACAAAAAGTTGTTCTTTTATAAAGAATTGAGTACATTGTGCCACAAATTGGCCCAGAAATCATTACAATGTCTTAATTGTTTTTGAACAGTAGATTTCCTATTACTAAATGATGGAAACAGTTGAATAAATTGCGGCCATGTCCTCTTTTCGATCGGACCCTTGGTTGGTGATGTGCAATTTGGTATCGATTCAACCAAGGCTTGGTTTCTGCGACTAATTCCTCTTCAAGCTGAGCTTTCTTCTCCAGCAGTTGGACTCGAAAGTGGGAGGCAAAAGAGTGTTGTTCTTTCAGAGTTGATACTTCAGTATGCACTTGAGAAACAAAACTCTGGTCCCTAGCCAGCTTCTCATTTGCAGCCTTAGCAGCGTGACAAATGTTGAGATAAAAGTCAACAGTAGCTGCTGCTTGAGATAGATGACTTGAAGCATTCATGCCAGACTGCTCAGCAATTTTGCAACATTGAAGGAACCCATTTTTGATTATTGGCTTTGTAGAGCCTCGAAGGGAATCCTTGAAAAAGAAATTAGCAGTTCTAGGCATGTGTCCATATCTATCAAAGGTGCAGAAGGCTTGCTGCTGAAGGAAGAACTCTAAAAAATCTCTAGCAAGGAGTCAACCAAGACTAATGGCTCAACTTCAGCATTGAATGATGGAGAGGTAAAGGGTATGTCGAAGAAACTAGCCAGCCTGGCTTCAAAGATGTCTACCTCATCCATAGACATGAAGGGTGTAGAGAGTGTTGTGGTGAAAGGCCCAAAGGATTGCATGGGGATAGGAGAAGTGAAAGGAGTATCTTTGGCAGCCTCTATGGTCTTGGCCACCAATGACTCAAGAGAAGAGGGACTGGAAGTAGGCAAAGGTGGTGAACTATGAATTGGAAGACTACCAGCACCATCTATAAAGGAATCAACTGCCATCAGAGATGGAGTAGCACTTGGAATTTCTGTGAAGGAAGAAGGAAGAGTAAGGCTCGAAGAAGAAGTAGACTGAGGCAGATTAAAAGTCAAAAAAGGGAGATATGGCTCTAAGCCACGAAAAAGAGACGCAGGGATGCTTGGACTCAAAGAAGGTATATCGAATATAGGCTTAGAGAGTGGGAGCATGATTTGGATGGTTTTCACATGTTGCATCTGGTCAACTTCAACTGAAATCGAGGGAGGCCTCGCTGGAAAGATGAATACAGAAGCTATTGCTGCAAGAGGAAGAAATACGAAGGACTGTCAAAATTCAGTATTAAAAGTTGACAAAGGAAAAACAACGGAAGTGTGAAAGAAATTACTTGATCCAGTGGTATTAGTACTGATGGGAGAGCTGCGAAGGGATTAATGTTCGGCAGTTTGTTGCCTTCTTGC
Source organism: Camellia lanceoleosa (assembly GCA_025200525.1). Lineage (NCBI taxonomy): Eukaryota > Viridiplantae > Streptophyta > Magnoliopsida > Ericales > Theaceae > Camellia > Camellia lanceoleosa. The sequence goes on from JANUSC010000392.1 coordinate 114,916, forward strand.
AGCTTCCCTTTGAAGTGCATCAGCAGCAGATTCATCTCTCAAAGTTTGTTGCTGCCGTCTCTTCTCGGCCCTCTCAAAGACAATTATTGCCTTGGAATGTTCCTGCTCTACTGCCTTGGCAGCTGCTTCATGAATGGGGTCTTCAACCAAATCAGCAGCAGGAACAGTCACCTTCTTTCTCTTCTTTCTTGGCAGTGATGCTACTGTTTCTTTTTCGATTCCCCTCTCTCCAATTTGGGGTTCAGATTCTTCGAAGGTCAGTTCTTTCCCCATTATTGTAGTGGTTGTCTCGAGGGGAGGATGTTCGATTGTATCAGAAGTAGAGACAGCCACCTTTTGTCTCTTTGTTCTCTGCAAGGGCACTTCTTGCTCTTGCTCAACCTCTTCTGCTTCTAGAGATTCAGGTTCCTCAGGAGGGAGGACTAGCTTCCTTTTCTGTTTTTGTTGTTTCTTTTTGAGAAGAATTAAAGTCTCAGCTCTCTTGGGGGATTATTCTTGCGGAGACCCTGCACCAAAAACACAAGTGTAAGGAAAACGAACAAAAGATTCAAAAGAAAGAAAAGGGAAATTTGAAAATACTTACCCTTCTTCGAAGCAGCTCTAGTAACTCTAGCTGGAGGGGATGAAGCTGCAGGAGGAGTTGTGACAACTTCAGGAGGAAGGGAAATGTTCTCAATTGTTGCTGATTTAGCCTTTGAAGGCACTCCTAACCCTATTAGCAAGTCATAAGGATGCATAGACAGGCGCACTTCCATATTGGCTGTCCACCAGTTCTGAAATCTTTTCAAAACTAAGCCAAACGGAAGAAAGGGAACAAATTGGAACTCATTCAATTCCTTCAGCAGTTTAAATATTGACGTCTCTAGCTTGGATTTGGATATTCTCAAATCTCTGGCAGTAAGGTGGACATTCGAGAGACTGCAAAGTGAAATAGAAATCCCTTGAGTGAGCCCAAATTGTCTGGCGAATTGGGAAGGGCAATACACCTCAGATATACATTTATAGGCTCGAGGGTTCAAAGTTCCAATGAACAACTCCCTTGGTAGCAATATGGAGGCCCACATGTCTTTATGAGGTGAGGTGGAGCACTCTTTATCAGCGAGAAAAGTTTGCAGCCAGGTTGGTCCTATATTGGCTTCGAAGGGACAAAAGAAAGAAGCAGATGGAGAAATTGGGAGTTGGTAAAAGAAGGTAAAGTAATAAACAAAGGAAGCAGGATAAAGGGCAATCCTAGCATACTTCTCCCCATAAGTGCTAGGATCTTGGACAAGAAATCTTAGACATTTAGAATGCAAATCAGTAAAATAGGCGAAGAGTCAGAGCTGGAGTACCCAGAGAGGACCTCCTTGGTTAACATCAAGTGGTCTTTCACAAAATTGGGAGCAAGCTCTGTATATATGGCCTAACAGGTAAGGAGCAAGAGCTACATGTTTTTTCAAGACAAGAGCTTTCGCAAGGGGAGCGAACTCAGGCATAATCCTTTGAGATGATGTGCAAAAAAGAAATTTTCATAACCAGTACAAAATAAAGGAAAAGAGTTCTTTGTCTTTCAAAGGGCCTTCCTTTTTATTTTCAGCTTTTACAAAGTCGCTATAAGAAGAGGTTAAGACTGGAAGGGAAAATTTAACAGGAAGGTCCGGGTAGTTGGGAGTAAAAGGAGAGCCATGGGGGGAAAGCCCTAAAAGATGGCAAATATCGAGAACGGTAAGAGCCATCATGCCACATCGAAATTGGAAAAAATTAAAAGCCATATTCCAAAAACATAAAGCAGCTGGAATCAAAAAAGAGTCCTCAGGAATGATGAACCTAGAAAGGTGAAGAGCGTCGAGGATGTAGAGCTCTTGTAGGTCATCTTCTCTTGCGGGTACAACCCTGTCATACCATTCCTCCCATTCGGTCCTCAATGTCGGCCAGCAGCGATGAGGCCGTCGATCTCGATTGCTCCAATCAAGCCCTCCTTCATATAGCAGAAGATGATCCTCCAAACGAGGGTACAAAGCTGGAAGTTGGTCAGGAGCTTCCCGAAAGATGGGTCCTAGGACATACTCCTGTTGGCGGCTGTGGCAAGGAACGAAGAGACGCCCATCTATGTTGCTTGGTCCACCAGTCGAGAGCTTGGCAATTTCTTCATCAATACATTTCTTCAAAGCCATGGTAGGGCTGAGACGGTCGCTAGCGGACGCTTTCAGTGAGGAAGGATCCATTAATAGCAAGTAGTAAAGAAGAGAGGTTTAACAGAAGATCGGTAGGGTTTGTGTGTTGAAAGAGCAAGTGATTTCAGAACACGAAACAAAGGGGTTTTTAAAAAAAGCTTCGTGTCTGAAAAATATATTGCGTAAGTCGTTAAGTATTAAAAGTACGAATACGAAGAGTTTCCTTCAATATTGATACTTTTGAAGGGAAAAAACACACCAAATCAAGTCAACTTCAGTAAAACATTTGGCTTGAAGCCAAATTTTGGCTAAAAGCCAAGGACAACGGCCAAATATAGAAGCCGGTTTCGAAGCGTACTACATGCTTAAAAATGCTAGAATGCTCGAATATTGGTCCACTTCAAAGGGTTTAAAGACCTGTTTGAGGGTTATTAATCAAAGTAACGACCTTTAGAGCAACTCCTTGGATCCTTTAAGGATGAGAAGCACTGTCCGAAGCATTAAAACCAATCGTTGGTTTTTATATATATAAGAAGGAATTGCTTTTTGAACTAAAACAGTATGGATTACTCTTCGAAGCAAAAATGGTCAATTTGAAATTGATTGGCTATATTAACCATGACCATATATTGGTTATAGTTAGTTTTGAGGGGTAATGTTGTTAAAATTCAAAGCATTAATTCCAGATGATATCAGCCAGAATTGTCAACTTTACTCCATAAATTGAAAAAAGACATGTTGATTCTTTTAGCGTTTCATTAAACAATTGAGTCCAAATTCGAAGGATGAGATTGTTCAATTCGAAGCTATGAGTTGGCTTTTAAAGACAAAAGGAAACAGAGTCAAACAATGTCAAATACAGAAGGACTTTGTTTGTATTAAAGCCAAGACAATTACATTAAGTAACCCTATCTGGGTACAAATTCAAGCTCATAAAAATAAGGAATAGAATAAATAACAAGATCATGAAACTTTGTCCAACAATGATCAATGAATGTTTGTTCTTTCTTTATTATATCTTCTATCTCCTCTAATGTTGGCTGCATAAGTTGGTGTGCTCTTACTTCATAGTAGAGCTCCTCAGCCTTTATTTTGAAAGCCTCTTCCCTCAATTTTTGTTCCAACGCATCTATAACCAAATCATCCCAATACGCAGAATCTTTATTTTTGAAGTCATCGAACTCTTCGATGAAGTTCTTCGCTCAGACCGGGCATGAATTGAGAGACGAAAGTTGATCCAAAGATTGGATGGTGACCTTAGAATTCGATGCGGTGGAGGAGCAGGAAGTTGGTCCAGAACATGTGAAGTTCTGCTTGGGCAATGGGATTAAGGACATGGCCCCTAGTCAGAATATTACAAGCCCATCGAAAGTTCTTGAGAGGGATGTCATCCTCAAGAACATTGAAGGGCAAGTGAGAGAAAGCCGCAAGTAGAAGTTGAGCTTGTTTCCGCTCAGTTGGAGTTAGGGATGATGGAGGTTTGTAAGGTGGAAAGATTTTGTCCATGGGAAGGGCAAGCCTTAGTTTCTCTGTCCAAGAAAGAGTGGGAGGAGGAGAAGGAGTAGATGGTTTTGCTTCAGAAGATGGAGAATGTGTGGATGCTTCTATTCCAGAAGGTGGAGAAGAAGGTGTGGATGCTTCAATTTCAGAAGATGGAGAAGAAGAAGTGGATGCTTCTGTTATGGTAGATGGCACGGGAGCAGAAGGAACAAAGGCATTAATGTAGTCAAGCCAGTCAGAAGAGTAAATCTTCGCCTTCTTGGCTAAAAATGAAGGGTCAGACTTTGTGATTCTTCCGCATCGTCAGGCGGTGCATTATCTTTGTGGGCATAGAGGATGTGTACCAGGCTACAAGCAGATTCTTCTCCAAACTACGTCGAAGGTCAATGGGCACATAAGGATAGACCACCGAGCTTCGAGCGTAAGAAGGAAAATCTAAAGGGTCAGCGAACTTAACAAAATGGTGATTGATTCGTTCCCTCAAGTCCCAAGACTCAGGTGCTGACCAGCTTGTCCATTCGGAAACCCTAGAAGATGAAGAAGTTGTAGCTTCATCCCAAGCAGAGGTTTGTGAAGAAGAACTTCCCAAGTCCATATTTGCAACTTGTTGAAGCAAAGGCTTGAGAATAGTTCGTTCAAAGTACAAGGGAAGTTTAGAGGAAGAACTTCTTGTATTTGTAAATTTGTAAACCGAAGGATTGAGGGCAATGTGTTCGTAGTCCAAAGGTTGATAATTTGCAAAAGCCTCCATGACCTGAATATAGAAGGGCAGGTAAAGGTGGCTAATGAATGCGTGGAGATTCTTTCGAGGGGAAATAGCATTACTTAATGACTCTTCGTATGCTTGATCAATAGAGTGAGAAGTTGATTGAGCCATAGTCCATTCGAATGCTAAAGGTATTGGGATGTTCAATAAGTTGAGAGTTAATGTAAATGATCACCAAATAGGTGACGGTTGTGTTTCCTGAAGATGGATTCCATGCACGTTCCAAAAGCGCGGGAAAAGCTTTTGATCCACTAATATCTCCAAGTATTGGGTATATTAGTGCGGGGGGTAATGTTGGCTACATATTTTGTAAAAGCCAAATCACAGTTTGACACGTGGCAGAATAAAGGTATTACGGAAGATAATTCAAGTCTTCGATCCTGATCGAACACGTGGCAATGGACATTGGTTCTCACGAGATCTGAGTAGCACTAGATCAGTAAAGAGATACAAGGTGACGTGGCTTCAACGGTTACTCATATTCAAATTCAAATACAAGAGGGAAGCTCAACTGCAAGAGATGGCGTAGTGGGACTACTTCTAAGGCAGCATGATCAGCGATCATGGAGGAGTAGTTCGACAGTTTGAAGTGCAGTTCGAAGGTCATCTTTGACAAGTATAAATAGCAGGGAAGCCCTCAGAAAAGCCTCCAGACTCAGATCATACAAACCAGTCTTTACTTCATATTTTCTTTTCCAGTTTTACATTTCCTGTACTTTAAATTCTTGCACTTTAAATACCTGTTCTTTAAATACTTGCACTTTAAATACCCGCACTGCACTTCGATTCATAGGAGTAGTTTCAAGTAGATTCAAGTAGATTGTTGCTGTAAACCCCTTCGAGGCTGAGTTTAGACTATTGTAACTGTTCATTTTAATGAAATACTTCGATTGTTCTTCATATTAACTGTTATTTCTCTTAATTTCTCCTAAGTCAAGCCACCAGTAAAAGTCCTCTTCATTGAGACTGAAAGAACTAAAACACAATCGTCTGATAATTGGTTGGCAATTATAATTTCTGTAAGGACTGATTGATTCTTGCTGGCATGCTCGTATTTACAAAAATACCCTTCGAAAAGCCAAAAAGTCAACAAATATATTAAAATTTTCTTTATAGAAATTAAACTTGAAATTTCACATCAATATATTAAACATCCATTAAATTTAGGATTGGTTTGGCATAAACTAAATAATACAAAAAGTTAAAAAGTCACTATCCTATTTTAGTCACATCATTTTATTTAAATCGCATCACCTCTCTAACACATCATATCAAACCCAATCCAAACCCAACTCATATAAGTCAATAAGTTAAAAAGTGCACTTTTTTAGAACATCACAAACCAACCCTTAGTGTTTTAGAAAGTAAGTAAAAAGTTAATTTTTTTAATTTATTTTATTTTTTTATAAATAAAAAATATAAGAAGTGATATAATTTAAAATAAATAAAAAAAATTAAAAATATATTTTTTTTTCTTCCCAAAACACCTCTAAATGTATTGATTAATAAAAACTACAAACAATCTACAACTGATAATCACACCCCAAAAAAAAAAAATTAAAAAAATTAAAAAAAAAAAATAAAAAAAAATGCAAAACTATGCCGTATCAAGGCAGAGGAGCCGCCCAGTCATTTTCTTGAATTAATGCACCATTTATAAGGCCGCAGATGGTGGGAATGAGTCCAAAGCAGCGTGTTGACTCTCTCTCTCTCTCTCACCATCATCAATCAATGCGCTACTCCTACCAACAATGTTATAGACGTTCAAATTCTTATCACTAACACGATCATTAATGATGTAAAAAAATAAATAAATAAATAAAATTAAAATATAAAATATATGTAATAGTAAGTAAGATTTACTGTTACATAATTAGAATAACCACTAATTAGTAGTCTGTACCATTTTTTCTACTCCTACTATCACTATTAGGCGGTTTGATAATGAATGAAAGGAGTGAAATTGTGTTTGTTTCGAGGGTAATTATTAATGTAAAAGTTGTTAAATTATTATTTTATAAAAAAATATAAAATATTAAAATTAATAAAATTATGATTTTTATTTAATAAAAAATACAAAAATATTAAACATTAATATTTTTAAAAAAAATTAACATGTAAGAGTAATAAAAAAATACTTAGTCAGAGGATTAACTTATAATTAAGGGTGTGTGTGTGGTGTGATTCTGACAGTTTGAGAGTAAAATTACAAATTGAATAGCAGGTTAGCAGATTGACAAATTGCGGTTTAGACGACTTTTGACGGATTGACAAATTGAAGAATATTTTAACTAATTATTATACATTTGTATAATATATAACACTAATTTGTATAATATGTTTTAGATATATAACACAAAATAATTTTACATAATATGTTTCATATATATAACAATTAATTTGTAATAAATTTTATATCTTAAATCTTTCTCACATTCATTTTACATTGATATTTTATTGAAAGTTAAAAAATATATATGTATTAATTATAGCAGAGTAGAACAGTTCAGTTGACGGATTATAAATTTTAAAATTTAAACCGCAATTAACGGTTGAAGCGGTACGAATTAATACGAATCAATGCAATTTTAACAAATTAAACAATATTTTACACAATTCTACTTATAATACCCACTCTCCCACCTCCATCTCAATTCTCTTTCCATAGCCCATCCTAATTAGAAACTCATCTCAGTCTCTTCTGCATCTCACAAAATAAATACAACATTACATCTCAATCATAACCCCTCATCCACCACCCAAAACCAAAACAAACGGGCCAACAAACGGGCCTAGGTTTATTGTCTATAAAGTATATCTTCTCTTCATTAGCCCCCAACTCATACATTTCTCAAGAATCCCCAGCACGACTTTCATCAAACCCAAATCATATTTTCTTTCAATTTTAAACTTGGATTCATTGGTTGATTCAGATGGAAAACTTGATGGGATTGCTCAGAATTCACATCCACAGAGGCATAAATCTTGCCATCAGAGATGTCACAAGCAGTGATCCTTATGTTGTTGTCCGCATGGGCAAACAGGTGGTTACCACTACTCTCGTTCTCACTCTATTATGTTCCTTTTCAGTACCTGTGTGTTTTTGTTCTTCAAATTCAAACACTTTCTTGTGAGGCATGAAATCTGATTTGTTATTCATTTGTGTGAATCGTTTGTTTCAAGCAGAAATTAAAAACTCGAGTAGTGAAGAAAAATGTTAATCCTGAATGGAATGAAGATTTGACTCTTTCCATCGCAGACCCAAATCTCCCAATTAATCTTGTAAGTGTTTTCTACGATCCCCAAAACATCCTTCAACTTTTGGTGCAGATATTATTATAAGTTGGTTTATATTTGGGATTTATTTTTGTTTTTATTGAATTTTTTATTTTTTAGGTCTCTTTATATTTGACAATCTTCAAAGTTTCAAAAAAATTGTTTTTTTTAAAAGGGTAAAATACATCGACTATTCATGAAGTTTGGAAAAATTTTATTAAATAATGTTTTGACATAATTATATCGATTTTTCTTTTAAGTAAGTTTTTTGTTTTTGTTTTTAAATCAATAGGAAAGTAATTTACAAGTATGATCTCACAGTTAACAAGGTCAATAAAACCCAAACCTAAGCCCAACAAACACTTCACTGTTACTTACATACAAGTTACAACTCCATGATAGTGGAGAAATAAACACCACCACAAAAGGGTATCAAAATCATCTACCAGAAATGGTGTTACACAACTGTAAGAACAAATATCCTAATTTTCTTTTAAGTGAGGTTAGACCATCTCCAACGGTTCAGCTAATCCAACACCAAATTTAAATTTTGATGAAAAATGTCCCTTTTCATGCTCCAACGGTTTCATCAGATTGATATCAAATCGATAATTCAGCAAATCTTTCATCAAACTGAGTACAGGCGAAGCATTTCACCAAATTTCACCAAATCATCGCTCTCGACCGTTGTTTGAGAGACCAACGTCGACCATCCGTTGACCAACCGGTTGACCAACCGTCAACCGCCTAAAGGTTCAAACGGTTCAAAAGCGATAAAAAAAAAAGACAAAAATTTTTTTTTTGCCTAGGTGGTCGACCACCCGGTCGACCGGCCGGTTGACCACCCGGTCGACCACCCAGAAAGTTCAAAAGGTCCAAAAAAGGTTCAACCGGTTCCAAAAAAAAAAAAAAATTTGGGCTTTACCGGTCGACCGGCCGGTCGACCGGCCGGTCAACCAACCGGTTGCCCGGTGTAAATTTGATGCAACAAATTTGATGTAAACCGTTGGAACGCGAAGTATCAAATCAAGGAAATCGCCCATTTTTGACTCAAATCTGATGAAATTTTTGCTGAACCGTTGGAGATGCTCTTAAAAGGTGCAAAACATGGTTATGGAAACAAAAGTTATAAATAAAATAAAATATGCGTTTTAGTGTTAAAATATTACATTATTTTTCCATCTTCGTTTGGGAAAAAAAAAAATTTAACCTGATTTTTTGGCTAATAGTTTGACTAAATTAGCTCTGTGTGAAAAGAATTTTTTGTTTTTCTGCTTTTAGTTTGAGAAAAAATGAAATTATTATGGTTTGGACGGAGCATTGTCTTATTGACTTATTTAATTTATTTTATCTTTTTTGTACTTTTTTTAGTCCTAACCTAAACCCAACTCACTTGTCAAAAAAGGACTAAATAACTAATTACTAATGAGAAGGGAGTTTAGTGTTACGTGAATTAAAATTTTGAAGCAATATTTGGTTGACTGGAATGAAATGATCATTTCATCAAAAATGGTTATTCTCATGTTTGATTATTAGACTAAAAAAAATAATAGCAAATACATTACAAATGTAATCATTTTTCACCATTTTAAGGAAATGGTCATTACATAGAAAAGTTTAAGGAATAACCATTTCATTCTATTTCATTTCAGTTTAATGAATCAAATAGAGAATCAGGGTGCCGAATGTAACTTAAGTATGCTAAACTTGCGAGATTTACTGTATTTTTATCAAATTTCTGTAGAGATTAGTGTAATTTACCCTTTTTAGAAATTCTACTCAAGACAAAAATAAACAAATTTTTTGATTTTTTTTGGATAAAATTTGAATAATTTTCCTCTTTTGTAAACTTTCTAAAATTTGTTTACATATATATATATATATATAAATTAGGCTCATCTAGTCTTTTTTTATTTATTTTTTTGTTAAATGGAATGGGAGAATTACATCCCTGTGAGCCGGATTTTTTTTTGTTTTTTAACCCAAATATGAAGAGGTGCAAGTGTCATAATTTTTGCCTTGTACATCACCACAAAATGACTTGCACACTACATGTTTTTGTAATTTTTTTTTCTCCCTCCCACTATGCTGTAATTCCCCCAAATGAAATTGCAGTGCAGGTTATAGATTCGTCTAGTTTAGACAGAGTTAAGAACTCAAAAAAAAAAAGAAAAAAAATTACTGAAAACAAAAGTAAATCAAAGAAATAAGCTGCTTATAAGCTGTCCAAGGTCTAAATGACCACTCAAAAGCAGCAGATGAACTTGTTCAATTACTATTTCATGAAGAGCATCCCAGTGAGGAGAAACAAGAGCTTTATGCTCAAATCATGAAATCCAAATAATGAAAGAGATTATCATATTCTAGATTGACTAAGCTTATAGAAAGAGATATGCTAATGGTTTTTTAACCACCATTTTAATTTTATGACATTGCAGTCTGTGTTTGACAAGGATATATTCACTCTTGATGACAAAATGGGAGACGCAGAGTTTGATATTAAACCGTTCATAGAAGCTCTAAAAATGCGGTTGGAAGGCCTCCCTACAGGAACCATAATCACGAGAATCAAACCAACCCGAGAAAATTGCCTAGCCGAAGAGAGCTGCATTGTCTGGATCAATGGCCAAGTTGTTCAAAACATGTTTCTTAGACTCCGAAATGTGGAGCGCGGTGAGGTGGAACTGCAACTGCAGTGGATTAACATTCCCGGTTCCAGGGGCTTGTAGGATTATAAAAAATAAATAAATGTTAATACTCTTATATGATTGTGTGCTTTTGTAAATGTAGAGGAACTTAAATGTGAAACTTATATAAGACTGATGATTGAAGCTAGTGTTTTGACTCTTGTTTTCGTTCTTAATTTCTTGTTGAGCTTCAGGATACAATGATTGAAATTTTGTTTAAGAGTATGTAAAAAAAAGTGATACAAATTCATAGGAGTACTTTATTTATCATTTTGGTGGCATCAAAATTTGTGAAATTCTGAGATGGGAGGTTTGTTCTTGGTGTGGGGAGGAGCTGTATGGTTGGTTTCAGCTTTGCTCTTCTTGGTGCTGCTTTTGCTACCATTGTCGTGTTAACAGAGCCACCACCAAACCCCAACCCAACGGATTTGGTTTAGTGAGAGGCAAATAAATGACTTAATATCAAAGAAGAGGTCATAGTGTCGAATCTTATGAAAGTCAAACATTCCAAACTTTAAGTTACGGAAGATTTGTCATGTTGTTAACTTTAGAGTCTCGAATTAGTCGAGGTTAGTCGAGGTGTGCGTAAGTTAGCTCCAACACCCGATAAAAAAAAAAATTAAAAAAAAAAAGCCACCACCACTGGCTCTCTGTTAATAGAACCTTCTGGATTCTTCTATCACCATCTTCCCTTTTTCTCCATCTCTCTTATATTCTTATCTTAAACCCATTCTATAAAATTTTGTCCAGAATGCTCACTCTCTCTCTTGAAGCTTCATCCATCGGCAGCGCTTGTTGGATGTTGGTGGAGGAGCCATCAATCAAAAAATTATCATATTGAAGTATTTTGTGTTTTTGTTTTGCACAAAATGTGAAATTTTACATGTGAAGGTTAGGAATATTGGGTGATTATCAAGTGAATAAATAAAATGATTTTGATTGTAAATATTAGTGTCAAAAGTTACATAGGCTCGCGGTTAAATATTTTGCCTAAGGTCTCAAAATAGGCTTGACTCACCTCTGGGTGGAACATATTTTTAGCAATTATGCTTCGGTCTTGGCTTGTTTTATTTTCTTGAATTCAATTTTGTTATACTTATTGTACCGTTGATTACGTCAATGAAAATTTTTTTTATTAAAAAAAATAAAATAGAAGTTCTCTTCAAAACTTTGGAGTGGTTGGAACATGCTTTTAGCTACGATGCTTCGACTTTAGCTTGTTTTGTTCTTTTGAATTTAATTTTGTTATACTTCCTGTACCGTTGATTATATCAATGAAAATTTCTTATGAGAAAAAATAAAATAAAATAAAATAAAAGGCCTCTTTAAACTTTGGAATGGTTGGAACATGCTTTAGCTATGATGGCTAGCTTGTTTTGTTCTCCTGGATTTAATTTTTTTTTTGTACTTCTTGTACTGAAAAAATAAAATAAAAGGTCTCTACAAAACCTTGTTGGAATGGTTGGAACATGCTTTTAACTAGGATGCATTGGCCTCAGCTTGTCTTGTTCTTAATTTTAATTTTGTTGTATTTCTTATACAGTTGATTATTTATAGAAAACAAAATAAAATAAAAGGTCTATACAAAACTCGAGAGTGATTAGAACGTACTTTTAACTGTGGCGCTTTGGTCTTACTCGTTTTGTTCTCTTGACTTTAATTTTGTGCTTGTTTGGCATGAAGAAGTCTGAGGTTTTTTTTTTTTTGACTAAAATAGTTATAAAAAGACAAAAGAGATTAAAAAGTCAATAATACAAAATGTCATATTTAAATCATAATTATTTTATATTTTTTTTACACAAATAAAAAAGTCCAAAAATTTATCATAAACGAAATTTTTTAACCCCAAATCAAAAAATTAAAAAATTAAAAAGTCAATCTATATTTCAAATGAAGCATTTGTTATGCTTCTTGCATAATTGATTACATCAATCAAAAATTTCTTTATTGATAAAATTTTTTTTAATAATAAAGTCTCTTTAAAACTTTGGAGTAGTTGGAACATGCTTTTAACTATGATATTTTTGCTTGTTTTGTTTTGGGTAAATTATAAATAAGTACTTACGTGTAGGTTTTAATAAGTGGATTTATTATTTAATAAATCTTATAAAAAAATTTGTCATAAAAAAAAGTCACTAATTGTATGCTTTAGCGATAATTTATAAAAATCATGACAAAAAAAAGTAACTAATTGTCAATTTTTAGCGATGTATATAAAAAATTGTCCAAAAAAAATTATTTTTAGCGATAATTTTACCATGACTTATTTTTAATAGGACTTGATGGGAAAAGTCTAACTATTAGGACTTACTAGTAGTTGACCCTTATAAATACACCTCCTGAGATTTGATTAAAATACGAATCGCCCCTTATAATTTTAAAAATTACATTTCACCCCTTGAAATTTTTAATTTCATAACAAATCGTTCATTTTATTAATAAATCATCAAGTCAATTAACAATTTTTAATGATTTTAAAAATATGTTTCAATTAATAATTATGAATTTCATTTTTTTAGTTAATTCTGTTAAATAATTTTTTTTAATAAAGGGGTATTTGTAATTTTTCAAACCACAGGAAACAATCTGTGTGAGTGAATTTCCGATCACACTGCCCTCCTTAGTGATTCAGCAGAAGAACACAGGCAGAGTAGACGGCTCCTTGTAACCTGCACAGAAGGAAAAGACTCCGGCGGTGGTTTCGACCACCCGGGGGTACTCCGACGATCAAGTCAGTATATCTCTCAAGGATAATCAAGTACTTAACTCACTAGCTTGAGCATAAAAAACCTACCTTAGACCCATGGGGGTGCCTCTCTTTTATAGCCAATCCAATCCTAGTCCCAACAGGAACCCGGTCCTAATGGACTTAGGACTCCTGCTAATCTAGGACTCTCAGTGGAATTAAGACATACTCCCTAAGAGTTTATCTTTACCCCAAACTGAAGTCTTCCCCCAACCTAGGACTCTTGTCCACATCCAGGTTTGAGCTTCCTCTTCATTCTAGGACTCTTGTCCTTTATCCGCTTATCTCGATTAGATATCTTTGGAGGTATCTCGCCTAGCCGAGATAACCTCGACAACTACCATAACACGTGGGGAACTCACGACACTTCGGTGTCACCTCGCCACGTGTTGGTACTCGTAAAATATATCCTCATTAACCGCCCCTAGGTTCTATTACCTCGGCATTACGAGGTGATGGAACCTATCTTCAATTTTATCTCGCACATCGCCTAAGAACTTTTAGCCGAGATCATTCATTCCAGACGCATGTCCTCTTGATTCAAATCAACTTCCTTACGTGTATGAGCCGTCATACACCAATCTTCAACCATTCTCGAGGACGCTTTCATTCTTCTTGGTCCGTGCGCTGACGCCGCCTAAGCCGTTTTTTTCTCATACTGCTGGCGACATGCGCACTTCTAAGCGCTATTATTATGCTTTTGCCGCCGCTTCACTTTTGACAAAAACGTTTGTCTCTCCTTCGCTTCACTTCGTGATTTTGAAATTCTTGTTTTCTCTCTCTCTGAAGCTTTTTTTCTTTCGAATCCTCCATTGCCCCAAGCTCGAAGCTCAGATTAGGTCCGCTTTGCCATTTCGTGGAGCTCAAGCAGCTGTCGCCTAAGTCACTGACCTCGGCGGGACTCATCTCGGCTTCATTCTTTCCGTAAGCCCTGTTCCTTCTTTTCCATTTCTTTGATCGTTATTGGTTTTTCTCGCTTCTAATGTTCGCTTTGTCATGTAATTTTTGAATCATTTCTTGATTTTGCATCCGAATACTTGCACCATCTCACTTCGCTTTTGGCCTTCCACTTTCTTGTATTCCTGAATCAAACTTCTTTTGCTTTCTGTTTTCAGATTTTACGCCTTCCATTCTCATTTATTAAGTAGATTTAAGTTCGGATTTGTTGTAGAACCATCAATCTCTAGGAAAGAACTGAAACAATCAAGACTTAGGTTTTAGCCGAGGTCCTTAAAATCCTTAAGAATACTGCTTACAGAGCCAAACACTTATAAAGACCATGGGTGTGTGGAAACATAGGGTGGATACCCCCACAAAACTAGAACACTTTAGGCAAGAATTCTCCATTCCAGATGACGTCCAACTCAGACTAGCTGGGGAGGAGGACTCCATTATGCCTGATGGCGATAAAATGCCTTTCCCTGTAGTTGCCTTCGTCCAGTGTGGACTTAGGTTCCCTCTTGATATCCTCTTCCGCGAGGTCCTTAACTACTACAGCCTCAACCCCATGCAACTTACCATAAATGCCTATAGGACCCTTATCGGAATAATAGCTTTAGCTCGGCAAGAGGGTGTTAGAATCACTCTTGCCGATATCCAGTATTGTTACACCATGAGTGCCCTTAACCTTAAGGAGAAAGGTTTTGTATATTACCTCAAGCCGAGGTCTACCGAATATAAGATTGTAGCCGAGCTCCCAGACTCCAACAAAGGGGCTCTTGAGGATTATCTTATTGTCACTGGGAACTGGGAATTTGGCCCAGGTGAAGAAGTCCACCTTTTCCCTCTCCCACGAACAGTAAAGGAGGGCAAGGGTAAGAGCCCATCTCGAACTACTTAACTGCTGTTTTTCTTCAATTTTCCAAAATATTTTATCTGTTTCTCATGTTTTGTTCTGTTTTGCAGACGTTCGCCGACCTCCCAAGGACTTTCGTCAGTCCTACTTCCTCAGGCCTGAACTGAAAAAGCTCTTGGACCTCCCTCTTGAGAAACGCAAGGCCCCTTTGGTGCTGAACTTCATCCCCACATATACTTCAAAGTTGCCCGACGTTCCAAGACAGGGGAAGAGGAGCACCTCCTCATCAACTGCCTCCACTGAACAAGTTGCTTCCACGTCTGAACCAGTCCAAGAAAAGAAGCGACGCAGACTACAAAACAAATTGAAATGGAAAACCAAGAAAACGGTGCTCAATCTCTTGGCCGACCGCCAGATGACATGGAGGATGAGCCACCAAACTATGCCCCCACCAAAACCGAAGAGAACCAAGAAGGCCCAACCGGCTAAGGCTATGCCCGATGCCGAGGTCGAAGATGCCCGCCAATCTCCCATAGCGGAGAGCAGAAGACTACCTATGCTCTGTGAAGAGGTCGGCCGAGACGCACCTCTGGATCCGTCCACCGAAAAAGCAAAAGCCTTCAACATCGGGATCCTGGGGTCCCAAAGTTCCCTGGGAGCCCAAAATTACACTTGAGGTCAGCCGAGTTTATGCCAATGCATGCGCCTCTGTCGTTAAGGTCGGCGTGGCACTCAGCATGGCTGTTCTCATCGAAGGTGATCTTGAGAGAAACTCCAAGATCAGTGAATACGAGAACTATGCCCTCATGTTGCAACGCTCTGTCCAAGTAAGCCTTCAGAACTTTGATGATCTTGTTTTATCTTCATACTTGTAAAACATCATTTTCACTCTGTAATAACCTTTGTCTTTATGAACTGTCAGGCCATTCAACATGCCCACGCCTTCTCTCAGAAGGCATTTGAAACAAGGGAGGAGCTCTTCAATTAAAGAAGGAGTTTGCCCTTCAAAAGACCCAAAAAGAGATCAACGAGGATGAAAAAAGCTCGAAGAGCAGCCGAGGCGCCACAAAGGCGCAATCACTTGCTCTTCAAAGGCCGAGGCGGTCAGAACGCTAAGGAAGTTGCGGCCGAGAAAAAGGAAGCCGAGGCTAAGAAGGCCGAGGCCGAGAAAGAGCTTAGGGATGCTCGCCACAAAAAGGCAAATCGAAGCCGCCACAACCAAGGCATGGCAGACGTTCTTGAAGACTACAAGCTTGTGTCAAGCAAGCTTGCAACAAAGGATACGCCCTAGGTTGGAATGCTCGACCAAAAAGCTTGATCTTCCGGTCGACTTCGCCATGGCGAAGACCGAGAGCTCAAGTCTTCCTTGCCCACTTCCTCCATCTCCAAGCCAAGATGAATCTGAATCAAGCCGAGGATGAAGATGAAGAAAAAGATGAAGATAAAGATGAACCCTTGGTGAGGAAGGCCAAATCCTCCCAAGGCCGACACGATTTTGGACCTCACCGGGGATGAGCAGTCGAGAAGCAATCCAAGGAAGGCCTGGCTCACTGTCTTCTGATATGCTTCTAATTGGGAGAAGTGTTGATGAAACCTTAGCCGAAATCGACGCTGAGGTTGCAGCTGACAAACACTCCAAGGTCGTGGCAAATAAAGAACCTGGGGTTCCGGCTGAAAAAGATGCAGAGGTTGTGGACCCAAAAGACACCGAGGTGGTTCTTCCAGAACCTTCCGAGGTTCCAGCCCAACCTTCTGTTCAAGTTGAAGAAGGATAGCCTTGACGCTTTTTGTTTTCTTCTATTTCTTGTACTTTGTTTTCTTTTCTTTGTAAGCTGTTCCTTCTGTGGCCGATGTGCCTCTCTGCTGCTTGTAAACAACTTATTTATGCAGCTGTTTATTCTTGAATGCTTTAGGCTTTTAATTCTTCTTTCTGCTTCTGAATGATTCTATACTTAGAATATTTTGCATGATTTCCAGATTCTTCCTTTTTTGCACAATCTCCTCGGGTAACATACCTCGGGCATTATACCTGCAAATTTTACTTCGGCAAGAGACTGTCTTGTAAATTGCTACAAATTTCAACAAGCGAGGTCAAGGAATCTTCTCGGCTTAACTTTAACTTGTAAATTGCTACAAATTTCAACAAGTAAAGATAAGGAATTTATCTCAGCTTAACTTTAACTTGTAAATTGCTACAAATTTCAACAAGTAAAGATAAGGAATTTATCTCAGCTTAACTTTAACTTGTAAATTGCTACAAATTTCAACAAGTAAAGATAAGGAATTTATCTCAGCTTAACTTTAACTTGTAAATTGCTACAAATTTCAACAAGTAAAGATAAGGAATTTATCTCGGCTTAACTTCGGCTAAGCATTATTAATGTCTTCTTCGCTTCAATGTGAACCTAAGTTCCTCTTGGGTTCTCATTATTCAAAAACAACATCGTGCAAGTTGTATAAGTTCGTGAGAAATTTCGCTAAGATTTTATTTATCATATCGGCAAGAAAAAATCAAACAATATCTAATGATAGAAAAACTTTAAATTACAAGTGTTCCATGGTTCAGGCAATGCTTTGCCCTCATTATCTTCGAGCCAGATGCCCCATTCCCTAACACCAAATTATTCTCAGAGGGGCCTTCCCAGCTTTGGGCCAAGTTTGCCCTCTCTCGCATCCTTCTTATTGCCACCACTTTTCTTAAGACTAAGTCGTTGACCGAAAATCCCTTGGATTGACCTTCTTGTTGTAAGCTTTGGCAAGTCGTTGTCGGTATCTCGCAAGTGGATTGCGACTTTCTCTTCTTTCTTCTAGTAGGTCCGGATCTCGGGCTAAGAGCACATCATTAGACCCGCTCAACTCCCCGTGTTCGATCCTCGATGCCGATCTCCAATGGAATGATCGCCCGTGCCATAAGCCATGGCAAAGGGGATTCCTGTTGATCTTCTCGGCGTAGTGCGATATGCCCAGAGCACGTTGGGCAATTCCTACCCACTTCCCTTTGGTACTGCGGCCTCTTCTTTATTCCATCTAGAATGACCTTGTTTGATGCTTCGCTTGCCCATTACTTTGGGGAAAGCTTGGTGTTGAGAAGTAATTTTTATCTTGAATTTGGCGCAAAATTCTTGATGAGTTTGTCATCAAACTGTTCCGTTGTCGGCAACGATTGCTCTTGGAATCCCAAATCGTAATGATGCTTTTCCGATGAAGTTCTTCACATCCACATCTCGGATTTTGGCAAGAGGCTCGCTTCTATCCATTTTGTGAAGTAATCCGTAGCCACCAAGAGGTACTTCCGCTTGCTTGCTTGGGGCAATTTTCCAACAAGATCCATGCCCCATTGGGCAAATAGCCAAGGGCCGGAAACAGATTCAAGTCGAATTGGCCGGTGTATCAATGGTGCAAACCTCGACATTGTTCACACTTTACATAGGCTTCTGATCTTTCGCATATAGGGCCACCAATACCCCCGGTAATGGCCCTATGTGCTAACGATCTACGCCGCTGGGCTTCCACAAACTCCTTCATGAATTTCAGATGAAAGTCTTCGACTTGAAGAGGGTGTACGACCTTAAAAGAGGTCCATGAAGGATCTTACAGACAGATGTCCTTCTTCATTGCCGATCAATCTTGCCGACTTCAATCGACCTGTGTGCTTCCTTCCGATCTTCCGGCTTGCCTTCTTTAGGAATGCAACAATTGCATCCATCCAAATTTTGGTCCCAACCGCACATAATGCTTCTTGCATTGTGTTCGGTGGCTCTATGCTCGGGCCTGGTAGGTAGTCAATCATTATTGTCCTTGTCTTCCCGGTTTGTACTGAACTTGCCAAATTGGCCAACGCGGCGGCGTGGTTGTTGTCATCTCGCTAACCTGAAGAAGTCGGCAGTTTTGAAACATGTCTCGCGGCATTGATGACTTCTTTTACGATGCCGACATTCTTTCATCTCGAAAGAACTCTCGTAGTTTGATTTACTATAAGTCGTGAATCACAAAAATAATTACCTCATCTCTCTGCTGCTATTGCCAGCTTCAATCCAGCAATCAATGCTTCATACTCCGCCTCATTGTTCGAGGCCTTGAACCCCAGAATTGATCGCTCAATATCTCCCCATCGGGAAATTAACACTACTCCAGGCTCCGCCTCGCCGGTTTGAGCACCCACCAACAAAAAGTTGGAAGGAATTTCCGATATAAATGCTGCAGGGTCTGAGTTTCTCCCTCCTTGGTTCTTTGGCTTTACCGGGCTTCTTTCCTTGTGCGGGCATCGTTCATCTCGGCTCGACGGAGTCCGATGTTCGATGTATTCTGGTGAGAACTCGGCCACAAAGTCGGCCAAGACTTGGCCCTTAATTGCGGTTCTCGGCCTAAACTCCAGGTCATATTGGCCCAAAACAACGGCCCATCTTGCAATTCTTCCAGTCAAGTCTCCTTGCTGCAACAAGGATTTTAATGGGTGCTCTGTCAGAACCACTATCTTGTGAGCCTGAAAATAGTGGTTCAGCTTCTTTGAAGCCATTACCAAGGCCAGCATTAATTTTTCTAATGGCGGATACCTTGTTTACTGCGTACCAAGGTCTTGCTCACATAGTAAACCGCATTCGCCTTTTTCTTCTGGATAATCACAAAGACTTCATCAAGGCTCAAACCGCTAGGTATAAGAACGGTTCCTCCCGTGTTGAGGCGTTGAGAGGATGGGCCGAGGTAAGGTACTTCTTCAGTCGGTCAAAGCGCCTCGCATTCCTCCGTCCATAAAAATCAGGGCCTTTTTCACCGATTGAAAATGGTTTACACTTGTCCGAACTTCGGCTTATAAATCTGTTTAGGGCTGCGGCCCTTCCAGTAAGCATCTGAACCTGCTTAGCCGATGTCGGACTCTGTAATTCCAGAATGGCCTTGATTTGATCTGGGCTGGGTTCAATGCCCCTTCTTGTCACCAGGTACCCCAAAAACTTAGGATCCGACTCCAAACGCATTTCGATGCGTTTAGTCGAGCCGATATGTTTTGAGTATGTTGAAGACCTCTTCTAAGTCGGTGAGATGATCCTTCGTTCCTTGGTCTTCACGACCATATCATCGATGTAGACTTCCACAGTTCGCCAATCAAGTGTCCGAACATCCGGTCACCTTTGGTAAGTTGCTCCTGCGTTCTTCAACCCAAAGGGCATGACTCAGAATAAAGATGCACCTTTGGGAGTAATAAACGCCTTCTCCTCATCCGGGGTACATGGCTATCTGGTGATACCCCTATATGCGTCCAAGAAGCTCATCCTACCATGTCCAGATGTGGCGTCCACTGGTCGATCTTTAGCGAGGGAAGTCATCTTTGGGACAGCTTTGTTCAAATTTGTGAAGTCTACGCAGACCCTCCACTTGCCATTCTTCTTTTTACTACCACGGTATTTGACAACCACGTTGGATAATTGGCTTCTCGGATGGCCCCGCCTCTAGAAGTCTAGCTACTTCCTCTTCCATTGCTTTGACGTGTATCAACGCGTCGGTCTCTCGCTCGTTGTATTACAGGTTTGGCCGACCATCAACGTTGAGTCTGTGGCATGTGACCTCGGTCGATGCAGCATTTCATAAGGTGTCCGGCGAACACCTCAATATTTTTTCTCGTAAAGGCTTCCAACTCCCTTTCTTCTTCTCCGCTAATCCTGTCGAGAAGAAAGAAGCGTTCCTCATCACCCTCTTGGGCGAAGACTTTCTTCAATGCTTCTTCACTCTTCTCGGCCCTGCCTTGACATCATCTAGGACTTTCATGTCCTCTTCTTCAACCTTCGCTCACCGGTTCTCGAATCTTTGCAGGTTAACTTCATTCTTTTTATGGAGCAGTACCGAATCGATCCTCTCGATTTCCTCAATCCCATGTTACATTGGGAATCGCAGCAGCTTGATGCAAGGTGGAGGAATCGCCCCATTGCATGCAACCACGGCCTCCCGAGATAATGTTGTAAGGCGGCGTATCAATCACAATAAATTTCGTCCTCACCTTCTTTGTGCCACTTGTACCTCCAAGCTTGTTGCGCTTAAAGGCCACGCCGGCGTTCCATTGAAGCCGACCATCGGGCCGTTTGACTGCTCCATGTCATCAGGGTGAAGGCCTAACTCCTTGTAGCATCTGACATACATGATGTCGCAGGGCTGGCTTGATCAATCAAGATGCGTTTCACCTGGCACTCCCCAACCTGGAGGGATACTACCAGGGCATCATTGTGCGGGTGCTGAACCATGTCAAGGTCGGCTTCTGTGAAGGTTATCATAGGTCCTCGGCAATCTTCAGGCCGAGGTCTTTTCAGTCCGACCTGGTTGACATGCTGCAGATGTTTCACCCTCTGCGTCTCAGTATGTCGTTTTGCTCACCTTTGAGTGGATCACGTTAACCACCCGAGGTCCACCGCCTAGTTCTTTGTCTTTGGGCGGGGCTGCTGGTGCTTGAGGCAACCGTGCCTGTTCTTCCCTGGTTCGGGCCTCATCCACAAGATCTCTTAAATGGCCTTGTCTGACCAGATCTTCTAAGTGTGCTTTAAGGGCCCTGCAACCCTGAGTTGGGTGGCCCTGCTCATTATGGTAGGCACAACGCCTACCGAGGTTTCTCCCCATGAATTCTCCTTGTGCTCTTGCCGGCGCCCTGAAATAGGGCTGATTTCGAATTTGGTCAAGGACCTTTTGGATCGGAATTCGAAACACCGTCGTCACTGCTTGTTTAGTCCTCAACTCTGTCTCCTGTTTGTTTTGTCCATTGTTGCCTCGGCCTCGCTTGGCCGTTGCCTTTTTTCTCATCTTTGTCTCCTTGTTCCCCGAGGTATCCTCGTCGGCTCGTGCATACTTCTCAATCCTCGCCATGAGCTCTTCCATACTCTTCGGCAGGGTTTTTGCTAATGACTTCAAGTGGGCGATCATCCTTAGGCCGTTCTTGAAAGAGACGACCGCCACCTCTGGTTGCACTCAGTATTCGATTGAACACCTCATAGTACCGCTTATGAGGCTCGAGGCTCTCATCTTTGCCGATCTTCGGGGCCATCAATGCATCCACCTTCAATGGCTGCAGTTTGTTTGTTATGAACCTGGCCACAAACATCTCGGCCAGGCCTTCCCAGCTCTTCACGCTCTCCTTCGGTAGTTTGTGGAACCAATCTGAAGGAATCTACAATAAGAATGTAGGGAACACTTTGCAGAGCAACGGCTCGTTCCCATCAGATAACGCCATTGAATTCAAAAATAATCCAACATGGAAGTTAGGGTCTGACTTACCATCATATATCTGGAACCTCGGCATGCTGAATCTTTTTGGTGCCACGAATTTGTCCAATTCCACCGAGAATAGAGTCCTCGGCTTAACTGGGGAGGTTACTTCGGCTCCAGCATTCTCCTGTTTCCTCTTGAGGTAGTCTCTCAAGACCTCTTTACTTCTCCTCTGACCGTGTCAATGGACTTCACTTTTTGGCGACTACTCGGCCTCATGGTGGCCCCTTGATCCTTCTCCGCAGACGCATCAAAACACAACACCCGCCGGAACATGCCGATGTTCTTTGGGGTCTCATCCTTCTCACGATGTGTCCTTCGGGACTCTTCTCTCCTCGGCTCTTTCGGCCGACCTCACAGATGGTCGGTGAGAGTGCCTTCGCCTCGTATCTTTGAGGGCTTGGGACTCTTTCGTCCTTTCTTTTGGGCGTTCTTCTTGGCATTGGTGTGTCTTCTGCGCGGGTATGGCGGTGCATGACATTATTCGCATCATAAAGTTGACGACCGATTGAAGGTCACCATTTATGTGCCATCTCCTTTACTTCTTCATCCCTCCTCGACATCCTGTCTTTCCGTGTCCGGAGGTCATCCTCGTTAGTACTTGCTCGTTCGCTTTCTTTGATGTGTCGCCGTCTGCCGACGTCTTTTCTGCGTGATTCTGATCACGAGTTTCTTCGTTGCGGTCGCCTCCTTCCACGTTAGGATCGACAGGTCTTCCACTCCCAGATGGAGTGTCGTCCCCAATATTTTCCTTCTGCGCGTTATTAGCCATCTACTCTTCTTTCTTTCCCACAGACGGCGCCAAATTGTGTGAGTGAATTTCCGATCACATTGCCCTCCTTAGTGATTCAGCAGAAGAACACAGGCAGAGTAGACGGCTCCTTGTAACCTGCACAGAAGGAAAAGACTCCGGCGGTGGTTTCGACCACCCGGGGGTACTCCGACGATCAAGTCAGTATATCTCTCAAGGATAATCAAGTACTTAACTCACTAGCTTGAGCATAAAAAACCTACCTTAGACCCATGGGGGTGCCTCTCTTTTATAGCCAATCCAATCCTAGTCCCAACAGGAACCCGGTCCTAATGGACTTAGGACTCCTGCTAATCTAGGACTCTCAGTGGAATTAAGACATACTCCCTAAGAGTTTATCTTTACCCCAAACTGAAGTCTTCCCCCAACCTAGGACTCTTGTCCACATCCAGGTTTGAGCTTCCTCTTCATTCTAGGACTCTTGTCCTTTATCCGCTTATCTCGGATTCCGATATCTTCGGAGGTATCCTCGGCCTAGCCGAGATAACCTCGGCACAACTACCATAACACGTGGGGAACTCTGCTGACACTTCGGTGTCACCTCGGCCACGTGTTGGTACTCAGAAAATATATCCCCACACAATCTATATTTTAAGAGAAATTCTACTTCCATACACCACATTGTCTATATACACATCTTTTCTCACTCTACTCATTTAGTAATTTGATTCTTAGACATTTATCTCAATCCACATACTCCACATTCCAAATATACCAATTTAATAAAAAATGTGTGTACACCCTCACATTAGCCTACACAAATATTCGTGATCGTCGTGCTGCATCGGCTGCTATGATCGATGACAATTAGATTGAACCTTACAAATTGAATGTTACAATCAGATTAACTACAATTTATATAAGTTTCAATAATATATTTATCTGGATTCTGTATTTCAATTCGTTTCATGTTTGTTTGTTTATGTTTTTGGTGTAAAATTATATCTGGGTTTGAAATTTTCTTTTTGATTTGGAATTTAGATCGGTTGAATTTTGATAGTTTGTTATTTTATGCAGTTTGAGTAAAAGTTTCACTCACATGTAACCATGTATTTTGCAAGTAAGTTCTTCTGATTCAGTTTCATACCCTGGGCTTTACATGTTTGTTTATGTTACCCAAAAGACAACTTAAGAGGAGGGGTGAATTAGGTTTTTACAATTAAAAATTAATAATACCCTAATAAATATTATGATTAGCACAATAGATAAATATAGTTAATGAAATAAAAATAATTAAAAACAAGTGTTTTGACAACTATGTCAGTTAATGATTTTAGTACAGTGAAAATGTGAAATATAGTTACAACAATTTAAATAAAATAAAGAGATAAGGGAGAGAGAGACAAACAAATTTAGAGTGGTTCAGCTTCAATTCGGCCTACGTCCACTTCTCAAGCTTCACTTGAGATTTTCTACTATGCTCTAACTTCACGGGGGTGCTAGCAACCTCTTTACAAATGGAGCAATCCTCCACGGATTTTACATACACTTTCTAAGCCAAGAACACTGGGTTGGTTTGGCAAGGACTCATTGGGATTTTTTGGCTCAATGAGCCACAAAAGACAGAATAGGCTCATGAGTCGCAACAGACAAAACATCCCATCTAACCCCATAATCATTATACTCTTTTCTCACAAAAAAGTCAAAAAAGTCAAAAAGCCAAAAGCCTTTCCCAAACCAAACTTTTGAGCCCAGGCTCATATAGCCAAAAAAGTCAAAAAGCCAACCCACTTCCCAAACGGAGAGTGTACTACACTGTTACAAGGTTGAAAAGAATGTGTTTTTGCTTTCACAAAAAGTTACAAGAATTATCTCTCAAAGATAGATATAAAAATGAAGCTCTGATTTTTCTGTAAACCTCACACAGGAAAGATAGGCTTAAAGCTATACGTCTCAGTATATAATTTCTGAAAGAGGATGTAAACAAAAATTGAAGAACACTTCTCAGAGAATTTTCAGAGAATAGATGTGAGTGATTATAGATAAAAGAATATTTTCTGATTTTTTTTGTAACTTGTTTACATTAGAGGCTTTGGTATATATAATGAAACTTATAGTCGTTTATAACCGTTTATAACAGTTGTATTCATTTGAATTTATAGCCGTTTATAGTCGTTGTGCTTCCATCATTACTAATTTGAATATCTTCCACTCCATTACTAATTTGAATATCTTCCACTCCATTACTAATTTGAATATCTTCCACTTGAACCTTTTAAACCTTTTGGCTTGCTGCTGTATTGGACTGTTTGAACCTTTGTTTTTGACTGTGTGAACTCCTGATTTAATCAAATATTAAATACATTCTAACAACATTTACGATAAACGTTTAGGTGAGAAATAATGGTATAAAATAAATTTTGATTCTATTTTTCTATTTCAAATAAATCATCAAAATAAATTTTGATTCTATTTTTCTTTTTCAAATAAATTAAAATATAATTAAATAAAACATCAAAATAAATTTTGGATTCTATTTTTCTCTTTCAAATAAATTAAAACATAATTAAATAAATCATCAAAATAAATAAGTCTAACAGTTTATTTATTTATTTTTTTCATTAATGTACAAATCTATGTATGGCATTTGATAATGTAGAAGCAGAAGCCTAATACTTTGTGATGTTTCTATTATTTTCAGTTTATGTATTGAGAAATCTATGAAATTAGATTCCAATTGTCCAATTTGTAAGGTTCTATTGTAAAATGTGTGGATGGATGTCTATTTTAGTCATTTTATTTAAAGGTAAATTTGTAATAAAAATAAAGTTCATTAAGCGTGTGGATAGAGATAATATATATTTTTTTTATCGGCAAATGTGGATAGAGACAATGTGATGTGTGGAAATATAATTAAATATTTTAAGTAAACCTCAAGAAGTGTATTTATAATTTACTTTTTTTTTTCTTAGATAATTTGTTGTACTTCTTGTATCATTAATTATATCAATGAACAAATTCTTTGTCAATCAAAAAATATTTATTTTTTAAAATTTTAAATGGACAGTCCCCGATATCAACCCTTTGGGACATCTTTACATTCCGAGTGATTATTTAGTGGTATTGGAGTATTACTCTATACTATTTATCACTTGACACTATTATTTCATAAAAATCCAACAAAAAATACGGAGTCCTAATATTTTAATAAATAAAATATTAAATTTGTGGCCCCCCATGAAATTGTCACAGGAGTAAAAAATAATTTCTCCTACATTCATGACTTACCCTTGTCACACCAATTTTGGCTCGAAATGAAACAAGTAATAGGCATTGGATTTGCTGGAAATAGTAGTTGTGGGAAGTTGATTATGATTTGAAACTCTATAGATTAGGTATATTTTGAACTTAGTGAACTAATTTATAATTAGTTATTTTTGTGCATTTTTAATGGAATTTGTTTTAGTTGTTTATTTATTTCATTATAGGGAACTTTTCTTATGTCAATAATATTGGGCTTATGGGCTTTTTATATAACTGATTATGTAATTCTCGTGAATAAATAATATTTAATTAATTAATAAAATAATTTTTTTTAAACATAACTCATATTTCAAAGAGAATATGGCCAGAATGTTGTTGTATTGCTCTTAAATAAACATTCGAGTCCAACATATACATATATTTTTGTTAATCAATAAAGTATTATTCATACAAATCAAAAAAAAAAAATTCATAGTCAACTAAATGTTAAAATCAAATAAAATAACCCACGAAACCAACACTATATATATAAACAATATCTTTATAATGGAGAAGAAATAAATAAGTAGAAAAAAAAAAATTAATAGGCAAAAAAATAGTTAATCATGCCTTGGGCAACTATTAACTAGGGGTGCAACTCGGACGGTTTCGGTGGGGTTGGGAGGTTGACCAAGCCTAGTCCAAGTTGTGCCGAGACCTGTCCATGCTCGAATTGTAACTCGAGGTTGCTTGCTCAAGCCCGACCCGAATTAAACCCGAATGGTTCGAATTGTCCGAATTGTAAATGAATTTCGGTTTTTATTTTTTATTTTTTATTTTTTTCATTATTAAATTATTAAAATTTGACTTTATTTACATTTTTTATATGGAAAATCATTAATACCACCAAAACAAATAATTTATATAATGTAAGAGAGATGTCGCTATAGTAGTCCTTACAATTTATGAGTAAAAATAAATAAAAAAAAGTAAGATTTTATGTTTTTCGTATATATAATAATATATATTCAATATGATTTAATAATTTAAATTACTTTAATATCATGTAATGACGAATAATTTATATGTATATTTAATATTTTTATATATCTATATATGTATAATTTAGGTTTCGGATTGCTCAAGTTGTTTGACATCTTTGCCCAAGCCTGGCCGAATTTAATTCTGACTTTTAAATTTTTGCCAAAGCCTTTACCGAATTCAAAAATATCTTATTCAAGCCCTAAAAATAATCAAACTAGGTTCGGCTTGCTCGGGTTGAACCCGCTCAAGTTGCATCCTTACTATTAACTCCTAAAATTTTCAATTGAAAATATACAATAAAAATTAAAAAATTAAAAAAAAATAGCAGTGCTACGTCGCTCGAATTTCTGGCCCCCCAAATCCCCCGAACCAAAAACGACGGCGTTTTGTCGTTTTTGGATTTTTTTTTTGGTTCAATCAGAGAAGCAGAGGAAGACGAAGAAAGAAGGGGGGAAGAAAGAAAGAAAGAAGAATAAGGGAAAAAGAAGGAAAGGCAGACGATGGCAGCGGCGGAGGCAGACGGCGGAGGAGCTACGACAATCGGCGATCTACGACGATAGGCTAAGCTGCGACGATCGGCGGAGTTGCAACGATTGGACGATCGGCCGGAATGCAGGGGGCTGTGTGTGTATGTGTGTGTATCCCTCTCTCTCCCTCTCTCCTCTCCACTCTCCCTCTCTCTCTCTCTCTCTCCCTTTCCCTCTCCCTCTCCCTCTTCCCTTGTGTGTGTTTGAGCTCGAAAATGGTCGAAAAAAAAGAAAAAAAAAAAAAAAAAAGCCTAATGCCCAAAACGACGTCGTTTTGGGCATTAGGGGGATTAAAGGGAACAAATTTTCGAGCTCTCAAATATTATTTAAAAAAAAATAGCAATTGAATTATACCAATTGATTTAAAGTAAATTTAATTTATATATTTTATTTTTAAAATATTGTTTCTTACTGCAAATAATTAGTGGACCCAATGTGTCTCTTGTCATTGATGGGCAATGAGTGCTGTGTGCCTTCAATACAACAATGATAGAGATTTCTTGTTTTTGATGGATCCCATAACCTCCAAAGTTTCATGACTTGAATTCATACATATATGAGTGATTTCATGCATCATAAATGATATAGATCATTTGAGAGTTATAAAGATACTTAGGCTCTGTTTGGGAAGTGGACTGACTCTTTGACTTTTTGGTTTTTTTGGCTATATGAGCCTGGGCTTAAAAGTTTGGTTTGGGAAGGGCTCTTGGCTTTTTGACTTTTTTGACTTTTTTGGTGAGAGAATAGTGTAATGATTATGGGGTTGGATGTGATTTTTTGTCTGTTGTGGCTCATGAGCCTATTTTGTCTTTTGTGTCTCATGAGCCCAATGAGCCCTTGCCAAATGGAGGCTTAAGAGTTGTTTAGAATGACCTAAATAAGTATATTTTTTGTCTTTTTATAAAAAGATATATTGAAAAGTAAAAAGATGATATGATAAAAAAAAAAATAAAAACATAAAAAGATAAATTATTTTAAAATTACCAAACTTGGCCTTAAAAAGAGAATCTCAATCATTTTCCCCTTAAATATCATCTAACGTCAAGGATACTTGTGTTATGTCCACCCTAACCTATCCAAGTTTATTGCCCCCACTCTACATGTTGAGAAGTTATTTGGTAGTGTTTGTCAAGCAATTTCTTAAATCAAAAAAATATATGTTAAGGCCTTGTTTGGAAATATATTTTTTTAGTAATTTTTTGATTTTTTAATTAAAATATAATGTAAAAAAAATTAGTATATTTGAGATATTTTTTGACTTTTTATGAAAAGATGTACAAAAAATAGAGAGAAAATAGAATATTTGACTTTTTAGTATGGGTTATTGACTTTTTAGTTTTTTTAGTGACTTTTTGACTAAAAAAATCACTTGCCAAACTAGGCCTAAGGTTAGGTTTAGCATCTCTAAAAAAAGTTAAAAAGTCAAAAAGTCAAAAAATTACTATCATATTTAAGTCATATTATCTTATTTAAGTTACATCATCTCTTTACTATATCACTTCAAACCCAACCTATATTTTATAAAAAGTCAAAAAATACATTTATTTAAAACATTCTAAACAACCCATAAATTTATAAATAATTAAGTCTGATTAATAGGATGATAAATGTTTCTAAAATGTAAGATATCTATAGAGTGCCCTAGGCTCTGACTAATCAACAGTCTATACTTGGTTTCTAGGACGGCAAATGAACAGAGCCGTTCGTGAATAGGCTCGAACTCAGCTTAGTAAGAACTCGTTCGAACTTGGTTCGTTAATTTTTTTTTTTTTTTTTTTTTTTTTTTTTTTTTTTTTTTTTGCATTCGAGTTCGAGCTCGTTAAATTTTTAATAAACAAACCCAAACATTCTAAAGCTCGGCTCCTAAGCTCGGCTCGTTAGCTGACTCATTTAATATTTATTATTTATCTATTAAATAATATAAAAATATGTATAAAAAATAAGAGAAATATGCTATTTATATATTTAAAAAATATAAATGTAAATAATAGTTAACTATAGATAGTACATTTATATAATAGTGGTAGTAGATATTATTATTTTAATAAAATATGGACTTTTTTTTAGTATGTTTATATATATTGTATATATAATTGTATAATCAAAGTTTTAATTGTAACTTTATTCTTACATGCAAGTATGAATTTATAATTTTTTTGGTTCGTTAAGGCTCGTGAACAGGTTCGAACTAGAGTCGAGCCTAAGCAAACTCGGCTTGAGCTCGATTCGTTAAATTTTTATTTAGTTCGAACTCGAACTCGAGCTCTTTAAAATCTTAATAAACAAGCACAAACATATTAAAATTCGGCTCAACTTGACTCAACTCGGCTCATTTGCCGCCTTAATTGTTCCATCCTAAATCTATAAAGCCTATGTTCATGGGGAGACGGGTACAGCTATGCCTTAAGCATAGTAATTACTATTGGGAAAATATCTCGTAGCTCAAATTTTGTGGCTCAAAAGTGGCTCAAATGGCCAAAACGACGTCGTTTTGGCCATTTTTATGTTGTTCTGTACTCAAAACGACGTCGTTTTAGCCATTTGAGCCACAAAATTTGAGCTACGTAGCATTGTCGTATTGTCCTCTTGTGGGAGGTCTTTTTGAGTATTTTTCAATAATTTGAACCGTTGTATTGTAGGATTTGTTAAGAATATTATTTATATAAAAAATCAAGTTAATCGGATATTTATAACCCTATGATTAGATCCTAATTATTTTTAAAAATTTATGAAATTTATGTTAATCGTTAATTTTTATAAAAAGAAATGTGCTTTAGTTATAGGACTACACATATTCAATCAACTTAATTTTTTATATGAATGATTCACTTAACGAACCCTACAATATGAACGATTTAAATTGTTCAAAAAATAATCGGAATAATCTCTCACATAAGACACAATAGTAACTCCTGTACTTTAAAGCACAGTAATACTACTTCTCCGTCCATGGGGTTAAAAATACAAATATATGGGTTTCAAGCCATACATCAGCCATATGGGCCTAATTTGGCATTTATCCAAGCTTTAATTCTGCCTTCTCTATTAAATTCAGAATTCATTGCTCAAAAAACAAGAAAGAAAAACCATTAGAATTGCATATTGAATGATAAAAATAAATAAATAACATTTATTTATTGAAATAAAAAATTACATCTATTATGTTATTAAATTCTATGCATTTTTTATTTTATAAAAAAGAAATTATTTGTTTCAGGCAGTGCTCAATTAGTTTTTTATTTTATTTTATTTTTTATTTTAATTTTTTTGTCCTATAAAAAATGAACACAGAGAGAGAGAGAGAGGACAATATGTGTTATTCGTGTATTGGATGGTTTGTTTTATCTAATAATAAACGATCCCGTTAGGTAGCTCGAAATATACAAGGCTCGAGTGGCTCGAGAGGTCAAAACACCCCCTCTTTTTTATTTTTTTTTTGCCTTTTTCTGTCTTTTCTGCTATCTTTTGCTCTCTAATTCATCAATGGATTCTCTTCTCTCTCTCTCTCCCAAACCTCCCATGCTTCACCAGATCTTTACCATCATCTTTCTTGGCCAGTCTTTGTAACCCAGAAATAATCTCACTTGTTCTCTTTTTTTTTTTTTTTTCTCCCTTTCTTTTGTCTCTGAAACTAGTAACAGAGGCGAGAGAAAGAGAAAAGAGGAAGGAAGAGAGAAGAAAAAAACAGAAGGGGAGGAAAAGAGAAGATGTTCTTCTTCCTCTTCAAAATCAAAATCAATTTTTGTTTACCAAACAGAATATGAAATTAAATCAAATCCAAAACCAAACCGAATCAAAATCAAACCCAAATTAAAAAATCAGAATGAAAATAAAGGAGAAATAAGGCTATAGATTAGAAAAAAAAAGAAGAATCCAAGAAGGATAATCTAATCGAAGAAGAAGATAATTAAAGAATGGGGTCAGAAAACACACCTGAAAAAAAAAAAGAATTGAAGACACCACAGTTCAATCACCCACTATCCAAAATCAAAATCAAACTCAAGCAAATATTTGAAAGTTACAAAGAAGGGTGAGAGTAATGGAGACTAATGTGGGTTTGTTTGCAAAACAGGGAGTGAGAGAGAGAAAGAGAGATATAGAGATAAAGAGAGAAAGAGTATGTTTTTGGGTCGGGTTTCTTGGGTTAGGTTAGAGAGAGAGAGAGAAAGAAAGATAGAGATAAGAGAGAAAAATATTTTTCGGGCCATTCGAGCCTACTTGCTCGAGCTACAAAGCATTTTCCAATAATAAATTGTTTGATTAGTAACAATAATATAATTTTATTTTGAAATTATTATAATGCACTTTGATTTGAGAAATTATCTGATATGTCGGACTTATCGTGTGACTGTTGACCCACCTTATATACGTATACATAATTATTATGTCTTAAAAAAAAGAAAAAGAAAACAAAAAGAAGAGTAACATAGGGGGTGTTTGGGAACTTAGTTTTTGGGATTTTTTTCACTATAAGACAAATGTTTTACAAAATAAATTAAAAAAAAAAAAATTCAAACAAAATATCACATCAAACCCTATAATCATTTCATTTTTTTTTTCTCACAAACATCACATCCAATCACAAAAAAAAACCCAACTATCTTTCCAAACATAATTTTTTTTTTTTTCCAATAATATCTTATAATTAAAAAAACTTACAAAAAAATTCACTTGCCAAATACCCACATAATGTAATTACATAAGTTAATATAATTGAAATGACACACCATATGACATATACAACAGGTCAACTAGATAATTTATCAACTTAGCCAAGGCCTGTGGCCCGGCTTCAAGTAACCAATCGAGCCATATCCTTATGGGCTAGGCAGAGAGCCCCTTTCGAAACTTAATTCATATATTTTAAGATCAAATATCCTTTGTCCAATCTTCGAGTTCGAGTCACGCCGTGGACTTTGGGCTTTTGAAGGAGTAAGGTATGGGAGGTGGGGTCATTGAGTCAGGGCTTTGTTGAGGAGAAAGACAGTCTTTAAATAATGTGGGGTCTAACAGAGGATGGATAAGAGAGTGACCATTGAAAGAAGAAGAAGAAGAAGAATAAAGACGAATTTCATCAAGAGAAAATTGTGTTTTGAGATTCATTTTACCCACTCCACTGTTATGGTTTTGTCTTGTTGCTTTGTCTATGATAATAACAACTGAGAAAGTCCCATTCGGCTTGGCCTTTTAACGAGATACAGCATGGTTGGCATTAATTGTGTTTGTTTTACTCCATGTTACGGTACCTCTTGTGATTGGAATAATATGGTGTTGCTTTTTTATTTATTAATTAACATTTAATAAGAATTGGAATCGAGATTTGATGTGTCTAAATAAAATCGTTACAAATCTTAAAAGTTTTATTAAAATTTCTATCGATTTCATATTCATGTGAGGCATTTAATAAAAATTTTGATAAAATTTTTGGGTTTCTAACATTACTCGTGTCTAAATGCTTAATATTTCTAATCGGGCAGAAAGTGATTTTTCAAATTTTATTTTAATCACATATCAATTAATAAGTAAAATAATATACTACATTATTTTAATTTTATGACATACCCTTACATGAAATATTCTCTCAAAAGACTTGCCCAAAAATTTGTGCCGCTCTGGAAGGAAAATATTTGTCCAGCATAAAATTACATGTTCATAATTTGTTTAAGAATTTTTCTTTTGACCAAAAAAAAAAAAAAAAAAACTCTTTAGTAATGAATCTATACCTACAATGTATTATAAATTAATTTTCTTGGATAATTTTTAAAGGACAAATGACAATTTACTCAGCAAACTATTTCATATCTTTATAATTATATCAATTTTATATTTAAAGTATCTTAATTCGGATGACCCCTGCTGTCACCTACTTGCCATTTTATAATTAGATAAATCCCAAAGTACATTGATGTTAAGGATCAAAATAGAGAGACTAAAGTGAGATTTTAGGCCCCGTTTGGGAACTTACTTTTTTAGTCAAAAAATCAAAAAGTTACTAAATTAGCCAAAAAGCCAACAACTCATACCAAAAAGTCAAAGATTCTCTTTTCTCTCTACTTTTTGCACATCTTTTCGTAATTAGCCAAAAAGTCATCCCAAACATACAAGTTTTTTTTACCTATCTTTTTAGCCAAATAGCTAAAAAGTTACTAAATTAATCTGTTCCTAAACGAGGCTTAAAATATCAAGATCTTAAATGTGATTATTTTTTTCATGTGGTTGTTCTCCATTATAAATGAGTTAAATTATAATTTCACTCGAAATGTAGGGATTAACTAAGACAATCAAAATCTTATGGAATAAAATGAGATTGAGTATAAAGTGTAATTTGTCCTAATTTTGTTTCTAAAATTACGTTGAATGTTTTGAGAAATCTCTCAAACATTTCTTAGAAACTTCTTTTATGCTCTATTTGCTTTACATAAATGGTTATTCCTTAGGTTCTTTTATAGAATAATTATTTCCTTACTCTTGTGAATGATATGTATTTTTTATTTTTTAATTAATTAGTATTTAGTATTTAATTAATTAGAATAAAGTGAAATGGATAATTCCATCAAAATATTTATTGGGAAAAAAATAAAATAAAAAAGTTCTTTGCGTCTCTATTCCCAATCCTTCTTTCATAAGGTCATTTGTTTTTTTGTTTCTTTCTTTTTTATTTTATTTTATTTATTTTAATGATGCAGAATTTTAATTGATTCCCCTCGTCATTGAATACATGACGAATTTTTTTTTTTTCTTTCTTTCTTTCTCTAGTTTTTATTATTATTATTTTTTTAATGATATAGAATTTTAATTGATTCACCTTGTCATTGAATACAAGACATTTTGAATAAACTTTGAATACTTTGTAACTATTTTTTTTTTCTTCCAAGTTTCTTGAGAATGAATTTAAAAAAAGAAGGCTGTTTTCGAAGAGAATAAAAGAAAATTTAGCTTCCATTCCCACAGACTTGAGTTTCATATCAGTTGTTTTGAAAAAATAATTAAAAGTTAATTTTTTAACTTTTTTGACTTTTTTTACTGTTTCATTTGAGAGGTGATGTAATCCAAAATGAATTAAAAATTGTCTTTCGACTTTTTTAATTTTTTGGACATGTTGCCAAAACGTAGTCTTCAAGCGTATATTGTAATCATGCCTTGGCTCCTATTTGAAATTTCATCCTTAGTTTTTGATAAGAATAAGGACTGATTTAGGAAATTTGTTAAAAATTGATTTTTATTTTTTATTTTTTTGATATTTTTATCTTTTTGTGTATAAAATGTAAGAAGTGATGTGATTCAAAATAAATTAAAAGTTAAAAGTTAACTTTTAGCTAACTTCTCAAATCACCCATATGAAAAATAATTTGTTTATTTCTCAAGCCAGAGGTTTTGAGTTTTTACCCAATCCGTTTTAAAATATTAGTCTCTTATTTTATTTTTTATTATCTCAAAATATTAGTTCCTTTTCAAAAATTAAGGACTAAAATAATATAAATTTTCTATTTTGTCCTTCTTTTAAATTCATTAATAATGCAAAAAGTATAATTATGACAATTGATATTTTAAAAAAAATATACCATCAAAAAATAATTTTAAAAAATTAATATTTTTAAAGTACAATAATTATACTATTAAAAAAAAAGAAGTTAAATTCTCTATTATTTTGAAAAGTGAGGGAGTAGCGAAATTCCAGTCTACCGAAGAATGGACGAATCAAAAGTCGAACCATAATGAGACACAAAACACTGATTATGGTCATATTCATCCACTCACATCTCTATTGCACATACACTTAAAGTCTGGATCCTCAGTCGCCCTTGTCTGCCGCCCTTCCCTGTAGTGCCCCAAAACGACGTCGTTTGGGGTAACTTTTCATTAAAAAAAAAAAAAAAGACAAACAAACAAACAGAACTCAGAAATGGGGAAGAAAGAGAGCAGCGGTGGGTAACCCACACCACCGCGACCCCTGTAGCCGGCGACCTTCGGCCTCCTTCACCTACGGCACCACCACCTCCCTATCCTCTCCGCCGCAGCACACCTTCCTTTCCTCTTCTCTATCTCTGATTGTTTCCATCAACATAACAAACCAAAAGAACAAATAAACATATAGAAAACCCATGTCTAAACAATCAAAACCCAGATATCAAACTCAAAACCCATCAAATTCACATCATAACAAATCAAGCACGATTCACCCAATTCAGAAACAGAGAATTCAGAATTAAACCGATTTGATTAAAAGAAAATAATTTCAAATAATTTTGTGGGTCTTTGGTGTACCTCAGAGCTTAAGTCAATTGTATGGAGGCTGCTGAGTAATTTAGATCTGAGTGAGTATTGTGAGCTTTCTCTCCCTCTTCAAGTTAGGGCTTTGATTTTGCAAAGAAGTTACCTTCTTTCCTGATGAACAGGTTGTTGGAGCTGAAATTGGGGGTTTATAATGGATTTGTGATTTGCGAATTGTAAGATTTTGGGTTTGGTTTAATTGGTGTGCGTTTTTGTTTTTCGAATCTGTGGAATGCATGTGAGCTTTTTGACTATGGTGACATGATGGTGTGTGGAGCCTCGATTGAGGAGAGGGGGAGTATTTTGAAGACAAAAAAAAGTTGCATTTGAACAACAGTTTAGGGCTCAAGATTATGACTGATACAGCAAAGGGTTGGAGAGAGAGAGAGAGAGAGAGAGAGAGAGAAAGAGGGTCTGGTTTTGCTTGAAGGTCTGGCGACAATGGCGAGGAGGTGGTGGTGCCACTGCTCTCTTTCTTCCCCATTTCTGAGTTATGTTCTGTTCTGGTTTTTTTTTTTTTTTTTTCTTTTTCTTCTTCTTGAAAAGTTGTCCCAAAACGACGTCGTTTTGGGGGCTATAGGGAAGAGCGACAGACAAGGACGACTGAGGATTCGGACTCCATACACTTACTGGTCTCTTTCGTTCAGCTTAAGGTAAAATGCAAACTAAATTGCTCTACAAAAACAAAACAAAACCCCAAAAAAAAAAAAAAAAAAAAAAAAGGAAGGGAAGAGATAAGAAACTCTTTTTCTCGGGTCATTTACAGGACTAAATATT
Organism: Camellia lanceoleosa; assembly: GCA_025200525.1. NCBI lineage: Eukaryota > Viridiplantae > Streptophyta > Magnoliopsida > Ericales > Theaceae > Camellia > Camellia lanceoleosa. The sequence continues at coordinate 151,694 of JANUSC010000392.1, forward strand.
CTACATAATTAATACAAAATTAACTTTATTTTCATTCACCCCTCTCTCTCTCTCTCTCTCTCTCAATAATACTCTAATGTATCAACTTGTAGATTGTAGGTCTCATTTGTTCCACACTACTCATCACTCGATACTTGTCAAGTCATCTCTTAAAATCCTAATAAAACATGCTAAATTTTATAATTTTAACTAATAAATATCAAGTTAAAATACCATATAAATTTGTAACAACACCACCCATCATTTTTCCAATTCTAAACAAGGATAAGATCACAAGTTTTATGAGATGTAAAAGTAGATGAAACAAACCAGGGCATTGGCCTAATCATCATGTAACATTCTTTTTAGTGTGATGTTTCGGATTCAATTCATATGAAAATAAATTTGATAACTTTGTTGGTGGTATTTATTTCTCCCCACTATAAGGGCATGCTATGCATTTAGTAGTTGTTATTAGACCGTGCTAGGTGGGCTTAGTTTATTAATTATGTTAGATTTTTTTTAAATTTTCTAACTATTATAAATTAATAATCTATTTAATGATTTAAATATGTTTTTTATATTCGTAATTAGTCTTTTAAAAAAAGGGAAAGTAGATGAAACTTTTGTGTGGAGCAATTTGCCAAACGAGTCCAATCAAGTTGGGTGAACTACACGAGTAAGGATTCTCTCCTTACTTTTTCTATTTGATTCCCTCCTTGTAATGGTCAAGATTCACTTTAAGAGAATTCAACGGTCTAGATCATTTTATTAAAAATAAATAAAAATTTAAAAATAATATTTTTAGAATAATGTGGGCTATTAGATTCTCTTAAAGTGAATTTTGACCATTCAAGAAGGGAGTCGAAGAAGAAAGGGAAGGCGAGAATAGTTGCTCGAACTACACACCCTCCTTATCAAACATTATCATTGGTTTGTGAAGGGAATGAGCTGTGTCGATCTTCTCAGATTTGTGGAAACCCATGCTTTTAATGATTTGAAAGCTTAAACAATTTTTTAATATGGGAGCATGATTTTATTGGATTGAACGTCCCGTTCCGCCAGCAAGCACATTAACAAATTTTAGGAAAATTATAGAGAAAGGAAAAAACATTATCATCAATACATGAGGTATAATTAAAATTTAATAATTTAATAATTTGAATTATCAATATTTGTATTCTTACAGTCTTTCATTTGTATCTCACTATAAATAAATTTACAATTTTTTTTAAAAAAATTTTCCCACTTAAATATAATTCCTCCCAAATTTTACCTTTTTAATCAAATTGATTTGATAATTTGATAATTAAAATCATATAATTTTATTATTTTTGTCATACAAAAATATGACAGATATAACTTTAACAATTCATTGTCCAATTTTTGAAACTAAGATAATGAAAATGACTCTAATTATCAAATAATTTGTTTTATTTTACATCATCATAATATCATTTGTAGTGAGTCACTCAAGCTGAATTGGATAGGTCAATCCACTAATGTGAATTAGAGAGAATCCTGCCCCTATATTTTATATATAACAGATAAGTTTACGAACACAGAAATTATCATATATATATATATATTATTAGTGGTGTATCTGTACTATACACACAATTAAAACAAATAATTGAAATTTAATTTTGAAATTAAATAATTGTGTGAGCGATTTTCGACCACCTTGCCTTAGTAGTCAATCGAGAAACCGCGAGAATAGATGGCACCTAAATGACACCAAGCGAAATATAAGAATCCCGCGGTGGTTCGTCCACCCGGGGGCACTCCGACGATCAAGTCAGTATATTTCTCAAAGATAATCCAAGTGCTAAACTCTCAAGCTTGAGTATCAAAAGCATACCTTAGACCCATGGGGGTGCCTCTCTTTTATAGCCAATACAATCCTAGTCCCAATAGGGGCCTGGCCCTAATGGACTCAGGATTACTGCTAATCCGGGACTCTTAGTGGGATTAGGATAAACTCTCTAAGAGTCTTATCTTTACCCAAACTGAAGTCTTCTCCCAATCTAGGACTCTTGTCCATATCCAGGTTGAGTTCCCTCTTCATTCTAGGACTCTTGTCCCCTATCCGCTTATCTCGGATTCCGATATCTTCGGAGATAGCCTCGGCCTAACCGAGATCACCTCGGCATCACGACCAGGACACGTGGCACCTCGGCTGACACGTTGGCGTCACCTTGCCACGTGTTGGTACTCAGAAAATATATCCCCACAACTGCCCCTAGGTTCTATTACCTCGGCATTCTGAGGTGATGGAACCTACACTGTTCGTTCATCTGTGCCCCTCTGTCCGAGATCAAACTCACCGACCTCAAAGTTCTCTGGATTTTGCTGTCCACTTCTGTCAAGTGTCAAGCTTCATGCTTTCCAAGCTGCTCAAGATCACACCTCCTAGCCGAGGTTTTTGTTCCATTAATTCGTAAACTCCAAGAGCTTTGCAGCTGCTCCATTCACGTTCTCCGGTGGGTTCCTAACTTCCAGTCATCTATTTGACTCCGGCGATCTTCATATCGACGTTCATTCCTCTTGGTAGGTTCATAAACTCTTTACTTGCTATTAAGCTCAATCTTTTATAACTCTTCTGAATATGTTTACTTGCCATTTGTTGTCTTCTATTTTCGTCTGTTTTCAAGTTTTGAATTGTTTAAATGCCTAGCACTGTTCTTGTCATATCCTCTTTCTGTTGCTAGCATCGTGTTTGGGCCATTACTTTCTTGTTCTTCACATACTCACTTAGTGCCTGTGCACTTAGCTTTATTCTTGAACTTTGTCGTCTTCTTGACTCTGATTTTTCTCTTTTTTCATTCAATCCTCTGGCTTTTTTCCTTTCTAGCTCTTTTGCTTAAATCTGTCATTGTTCCAAGCTTTCAAGCTTCTGCAACTGTCTTCGTTCCTTTCCTCCGATGAAGCTTTCGTCATTTTGTCATTGTCGTCAGACTTCGGCAATTCTCATTCCGACTTCCCTTTTTCTGGTAAGCCACTGTTCCTCCTGGTTTTATTACTTGTTGCTTTCCAAGAAGCTCTGCTTCATTTGTTAATCACCATTGTTGTTTCCAAATCATCTTCTTGAATACACACTGTTCACATATCTGTTGATTTCTGCCACTGTTCTTGGCTTGACACACCTATGCAATCTTTTTGTCTTGAACACTTGCACTGTTTCACCACTTTCTTGCTATTGTTCTTGAGTCTGTATTTCTGTGTCTTTTTCCAGGTTTTTGCTTTCAATCCTGCCTTCAAAACTCCGAGGTGCCAATCGCCGAGAAGAGCGTTGATCAAACTCTTCAGGAGATTGATGCTGAGCTCGTGGCTGAGATGGTCACGAGAAGTTCCTTTAAACCGCTGTCTTCGGGGTGAGACACAACTCGCCGAGGCCGAGTAATTTACTTTTTCTTGAAATTGATGCCGAGGTAACGGTGAAAAGCTCCTCAACCGATGCGAGGGTGAACCATCATCGTCTGTCGAAGCGGATCGTCCGACGTTCTTGCTTTTAGTCCCTAATTCTTTAAGGTCTTCATTTACGTACTTGCTAACCTTCTCGACTCTTAACAAGCTAGTGGGTCATCTCGGATGATCATATCTCGGAAACGTCTTTCAGTGTTATCTCGGCTATACCAAACTTGTAAATTGCTTCAAATTTTAACAAGTGGTAGACTTCATAATCTTCGGTTAACTCATCTTGGAATTTGCTCAAAAATTTCAACAAGTGTTATCATTCCTTGCTCCTGCATCTTCTCCCTGCCCCCTAATGTGAACATAAGTTGCACTTAGGATCACATTAGGGAAGTTGGCTTCGTGCCGTAATCACAAACCTGATGTGTTCTTCTTTCGCCGATGTATTAAAACTTCTGGTATTTAATTCGCCCCCTTTAGACCCTCTTTCTCTTGGCCTTTGCAAACTATCATCGCTGTTTCTTGAAGTATTTATTCCTTTCACAATTCTGGTCACCACTTCTGGCGTGCACTTAGTGGTTCTGTTCTAACCAAAACGACGTTTGACTCCGATGAATCTTTTGCCGACATTTAACTTTGTGCACTCTTTAACTTGTAAATTCTCTTAGAATTTCAACAAGTGTTTAAGCCATTTCTTCATTCTCGATTTTAACTCTGCTTGTAAACTTTTCTCGGGTTTTAACATCATCTCGGCTTAACTTCGGTTAAGCATCATCTCAGTTTAACTTCGGTTAAACATCATCTCGGCTTAACTTCGGTTAAGCATCACCTCAGTTTAACTTCGGTTAAACATCATCTCGCTTAACCGGTTAAGCATCATCTAAACTTAACCGGTTAAGCATCATTCCTTCCTTGTCGTTTGTACTCTTGTACCTTTAGACAATGTAAGCTCTGCATATGGCCGATGTGCCTTTTGTTCTTGAATGTCTAATTCAACTTTCCTTCTCTGAATGCTTGTGCTTTTGTCTTTTCTTGATTGCCTTCGTATGATTCTATACTTAGAATATTCTGCGTGCCTTTCATTCTTTGCCTTCTTTGTGCAATCTTCTTAGGGTTACATACCTCGGGTATAATAACTACAAACTTTACTTCGGCAAGATACTGACCTGCAAACTTTTCATGAATTTCAACAAGTATAAGTGTTTAAACAAATTTCTCTTTAACCTGTAAATTGCTACAAATTTTAACAGACGATTAAAATATCATATATCGGCTTAACTTCACCTTTGCTACAAATTTCAACATGTAAAAACATCACCTCGGTTTAACTTCGGTTAAGCATCATCTCGTTTTTAACCAACTTGTAAATTGCTACAAATTTCAACAAGCGATAGACAATGATCTCGGTCTATCTTCAACTTGTAAATTGCTACAAATTTCAACAAGCGATAGACAATGATCTCGGTCTATCTTCAACTTGTAAATTGTTACAAATTTCAACAAGCGATAGACAATGATCTCGGTCTATCTTCAACTTGTAAATTGCTACAAATTTCAACAAGCGATAGACAATGATCTCGGTCTTTCTTCAACTTGTAAATTGCTATAAATTTCAACAAGGGATAGACAATGATCTCGGTCTATCTTCAACTTGTAAATTGTTACAAATTTCAACAAGCGATAGACAATGATCTCGGTCTATCTTCAACTTGTAAATTGTTACAAATTTCAACAAGCGTTAAGGAATGGTTTCAGCTCAACAACTTGTAAATTGCTACAAATTTCAACAAGTGTTAAGGAATCTTTGTCAGCTTAACAACTTGTAAATTGCTACAAATTTCAACAAGCGTTAAGGAATGGTTTCAGCTCAACAACTTGTAAATTGCTACAAATTTCAACAAGTGTTAAGGAATCTTTGGTCTTAACTTCGGTTAAGAATCTTCTCGCTTAACTCTGTTAAGCATCTTCTTAGCTTAACCCGGTTAAGAATCTTCTCGGCTTAACTACAGTTAAGCATCTTCTCGACTTAACTACAGTTAAGCATCTTCTTGGTTTAACTACTGTTAAACATCATCTCGGCTTAACTACAGTTAAGCATCTTCTTGGTTTAACTACGATTAAACATAATCTCGGCTTAACTTCGGTTAAGCATTATCTTTGGATTTAGGCCGGGGTTTTCAACCCGGCCAACTTTAGTCTGATCTTGTGTGTTTCCTTTTTATCCTCTGGGATCTTAGATTTGCTCATTGTGCTCTTCTCTTCTCGGACTTAAGCTCCGAGATCTTATCTTCTTAGATCTGCTCACTCAGTTTGAGCTCTTCTTTTCTCGGACCTACTCATCTAGGCCGAGATGATGCCTTATCGGATCCGGGATGTGGAATCCAGGATCTGCTCACTTAGGCTGAGCTCTTCTATACTTGAATGTCATCTCCTTGGGAGCACTCATGCCCCCTGTCTTTGCATCCTTTCTGGAAGGATCTTCGTTTTTCCGCAGGTATCTATCCTTCCATACCTGGAGGTCATCTTTGTTGTAGTATCCGCTTCGATCTGTTGTCTTTGATGCGTCACCTTCCTGGCCGGCGTCCTTCACTCCGTGACTCTGGTCACGAGTTTTTGTGTTGCGGTTGTCCCCTTCAGCGTCGAGGTCGATAGATCTCCCACTCCAAGCAGGAGTGTTTGTCTTCAATCTGATCCTTCTGTCCGTCATTAGCCATCTATTCTTCTTTCTTTCCCACAGACGGCGCCAAATTGTGTGAGCGATTTTCTGACCACCTTTGCCCGCTTAGTAGTCAATCGAGAGCACCTTCGAGAATAGATGGCACCTAGTGACAGACCTGTGAAATATAAGAATCCCGCGGTGGTTCGTCCACCCGGGGGCACTCCGACGATCAAGTCAGTATATCTCTCAAAGATAATCCAAGTGCTAAACTCTCAAGCTTGAGTATCAAAAGCATACCTTAGACCCATGGGGGTGCCTCTCTTTTATAGCCAATACAATCCTAGTCCCAATAGGGGCCTGGCCCTAATGGACTCAGGATTACTGCTAATCTGGGACTCTTAGTGGGATTAGGATAAACTCTCTAAGAGTCTTATCTTTACCCAAACTGAAGTCTTCTCCCAATCTAGGACTCTTGTCCATATCCAGGTTGAGTTCCCTCTTCATTCTAGGACTCTTGTCCCCTATCCGCTTATCTCGGATTCCGATATCTTCGGAGATAGCCTCGGCCTAACCGAGATCACCTCGGCATCACGACCAGGACACGTGGCACCTCGGCTGACACGTCGGCGTCACCTTGCCACGTGTTGGTACTCAGAAAATATATCCCCACAATAATAATATAAAATTTGTTTGACATGTATAGGAAAAATAATTTATAATTAATTAAATTTTAATCATTTTCATTGGAGGGCTTTTATATATTTATGACACCAGTTGTATGTTCTAAGTTTTTAATAAGAAATAAATGTCACAATTGCACAGATTGAACAGATTGAGCTTTACATTACAGGTATTAATAACAACGGAGGGATGAAGTGCATGGTCACAATTGGAATAACTTCAAGGGTTTGCCTAGTGGATGAAATTTGAGGTTTAAGGGTGTGCCCTTTTATGTCTCAAGTTCAATACCCATTAGCAATAATAAACTCCATGGGGTCATGTTCATATAGAGTATTTGCTTTGGCTTTAAATGAGCCCCGCAAATAAGTTGTGAGATTGATCTCTCAGAATTAATTAAGACTAGCGTAATACTTGTGCTATGCATGGTTTTAAATAAATAATTAGTAATTAGTGTTGGTGAAAACATCAGAAAAATTATATTTTATTGATAAAAAATATAAAGAAAATGAGATACAAATAGATCAGACTGAGGCGCAAATATCTCGTTTTCTTTAAGAAGATCAAGCTCACTTCAATAGGAAGAACCCAAATACCAATGCAACAGTCACGAAACTATGACTTGTTCCCTCCAAGATACAACAGCCCGATCACTTGTCGTATGGTTCAGGCCAACTCTGCACAAGATGGTGAACTCAAAGCTCCACCAAGAAAAAACACTCTTCTTTAGCTAGTAATCTTTCAAGTATAAAAAAATAGTTGGTGTAGAAAAGAGTAAATGAAAGGAACTATTTATAGGCTACTAGGATCTTACAATTTACACCAAAAAATAATAATGACCATTAAACTAGAGAAAATGAAGAGTCTCCAAATATTAACCCACCACCAAGTCCATGAACTTCCAATTAATCTCCATTCATGAACAAGACAAAAGGTCACCAAAAATAATGAATCTCCAATCACCAAACAAAATGAGATTTATGAACAAAACCAAAAAAGTCACAAAAATAAATAAATAAATAAAAGATATTAAAATGATCCAACAATCCCCCACTCATTTTAATATTAATAAGGACAAGAGAGATTACTAAACAAAGATAGACTAGTATGCATCATGAAGGTGTGCTCTGCATTGAACCTTCATTAGTGAAACAGAAACCTCTACTTCAGAGTCAGTAGTGGTCTCAGACTTGAACTATGACTACTTAGTAGAAATAAAGTATTACTGCTCACATATAATAATTCAGGTGTTGACATGAACTTTTATTAGCCAGCAGATTACGGCCTTAAGCTAATCCCAGTTTTCATGAGCATATTTGAAAATAAACCTTGTTCTCATAGAAAGTGGCCCCACTTCCATGCTCACATAGGTGAAATTTGTTAAGGATGTTCTTGTAATTTACACACCCCACTTAACAAGAGCTACAAAATTTCATTAAGAGTATAAAAACTCAACCCTCCAACATTACAGGACAAATGCACTTATATTATACGGATGGACAACAAAATATTAAGGAGTGCATTTTTTACAGCAACCATATGATTCGTTTTTTTCATTGAACCTAGTTACATGATCTCTGGTCCCCAGGTTGGGTGTCCTTATACATGGCTTGTAGTTTTATAGGTTTCAAACCCATCCCCTCGATGTATTCCAGACCCTGTCTCTCGCCAAGGTCTTGGTTAACGGATCTGCAAGATTATCACAAGATTTTACATAATTCACAGTTATAATATCATTACTTAAATAGGATCTCACATTACTGTGTTTCCTTCGAATAGGTCTAGATTTATCATTATAAAAATGGTTGTTCACTCTACCAATAACAGCAGTGCTATCACAACGAATTAACACATGAGGAATTGGTTTTGCCCAAAAAGGGATTTCATGTAACAAATCTCTCAACCAATTCGTTTCCTCACATGCTGAAGCTAACACTATAAGCTCAGCTTCCATTGTAGAATTAGCAATTATAGTCTGTTTTTTAGACTTCCAACATATAGCACCACCACTCAAGGTAAAAATAAAACCCGAGGTAAAGAGAGAATCACTTGACAAAGTGTTCTAATCGGCATCATTGTATCCCTCAAGTACCTTAGGATACTTGTTATAAAACAAACCATAATTTTTGGTATCAGATAAATATCTCATAATTCTTCCCATGGTCAGCCAATTATCTCGACTTGGCTTGCTAATAAACCTGCTAAGTACTCTAACAACATATGCAATGTCAAGTTTAGTACAGTCAGTATCATGCTAACATATTCCTTTTGATTAATCACTTCTTTTTCATTTGTTACAACAGATAAATGTATGCTTGCATTAAAAAGAGCAGTAACATATTTATAGTCTAGAAAGTTATATTTCTTTAAAATTTTCTCAGCATAATGCGACTGATCAAGAAAAATGTCATTCTTAGTCTTGGTAATTTTAATTCTCTAAATAAAATTGGTTTCACCAAGATCTTTCATATCAAAGTGACTATTAAACATATTTTTAGTCTCATTTATAATATGCAAGTTAAAGCCAAAGATAAATAGATTATCCATATATAGGTTAATAATCACATGTGCATTCTCTTAAGTTTTATAATATATGCACTTATCACATTCATTAGCCTTATAGCCATTCTCAAGCATGTAGGAATCAAATTTCTCATGCCACTGTTTAAGAGCTTGTTTTAAACATAAAGGGATTTATTTAGCTTACACACCTTGCTTACTTGGCCAGGCTCTACAAAGCCCTCAAGTTGGTCCATGTAAATCTCTTCATCTAGATCTCTATTTGAAAATGTTGTTTTCACATCCATTTGATAAATTTTTAAATCATGAATTGCAGCTACTGCTATCAACAGTCTAATGGATGTAACTTTAGTAACCGGAGAAAAAGCATCAAAGAAATTAAGATCAACTTGTTGCTTAAAACCTTTAGCGACAAGCCTCACTTTATATTTATCTATAGTTCTATCCGGTTTAAGTTTTTTACGAAGGATCTATTTACACCCAATAATTTTACAACCTGGAGATAAATCCACTAGTTTCCATATTTTATTTGAAAGTAGTGAATCTATCTCATCATTTACAGTCTCTCTCTAGAAAATAACATCAGGTGATAATAGAGTTTCTTACAATGTAAAAGGAATTTCTTCCACATTGTAAAGACAATAGTCAAGGCCAAAAAATCTTTTTCAACTCTAGCTCGTTTACTCTTTCTTGGTTGGATTTGAGAATTTTCTTGTTCTTGAAAAACTTGAGATAAAGTAGAAGAGCTAGACATGGATAAAATATTTTCAAAAATTATTTGACTCCTACTATTTCTAGATTTGAAAGAAGATTTATTTTCATGAAAAATAGTATCACTTGATTTAAAAATAATATTATTTTCCATATCAAAAAATTTATAAGATGTACGGTTGTAGCTCGTTTACCCAATTTAGGTCGTTTAGGATCTGCAAGCTTCACAAAAGCTGAACAACCCCAAACTTTCAAGTAACTTAGATTTGGTTTATGCCACCGCTACAACTCATAAGGTATAATTTTAATCTTTTTGTGTGGCACTCTATTTATCACATGGCAAGCTGTCAAAATAGCCTCGCCCCAAAGATTTTAGGAAGCATCTGAATCAATAAGTATAGCATTCGTCAAGTTAATTAACGTTCTACTTTCTCTTTCAGCTACGCCATTAGATGAATGTGAATATGGTGGAGTAGTCTCATGAATAATTCCAAATAACTGAACAAAAGAATTGAATCTAAGAGATTCATACTCCCGGCCTCTATCACTTCTAATTTTCTTAATCTTTTTACCGAATTGATTTTCCACTTCAGGAAGGAATTCTTTAAATTTCTCAAATGCATCACTTTTATTTTTTAATAAATATATATTTGTGTATTTTGAAAAATCATCAATAAAAGTGATAAAATATCGGTTAGCACCCCGAGTTAAAATTCCTTCAAACTTACACAAATCAGTATGAAATAATTCTAGCAATTCGGTATTTTTGTCAACATTTTATGAGGCCTCTTGGTAATTTTTGCTCTACTGCAAACTTTACATTTCTCAATTTTTTTTTGTCACTTTAAGAATTAATCCTAAAGTACTCATGATTCCCACATATTTACTATTAATATGACACAAGCGAGCATGCCAAAAATTAATAGAAAACAACATATAAATCAAACAAAGTTTATCGTTGTAGTGAAATTGTCATTACCCTCTTGTGTTATTAAAGCATCTTGGCCTCTAGCTTCCTATTCGACTCGGATTCAACTGATCAACGTTTCTAAGGAAGTCTTCTTTTATTCGTGGCGCATACTCTTTTGGAATTTTCTCCAAGATGGCGGTAGCTTGTCAACAAGTCTTGAAACTACCAAGTTGTCATCAATCTTGATGCTTTCAGATCTTATTTCTGCAACTATCATTTGGAAATCTTGTGCTTCTGCAACTATCATTTGGAAATCTTGTGCTTGTTCTACAACAGATTTTTCATCCACCATTTGGTAGCAAAGAAAGCGGCTAGCTACATACTTTTTTGCTCATACCTCTTCAGTATCATACTTAGTCCGTAAAGCTTTCCAAATTTTCTTTGCGGAAGTGTAAGTGGTGTCATAGTAATCATAAAATTGATCAGCAAGGCAATTTAAGAGATAAAAGCAACATTTATACTCATTTGTATTGTAGGAAGCCACTTTTGCTTCATGTGCCTCGTAGTCTTCATCATTCATCTCCTCGGTTGGGATTTTGTTTGGGTTCTTCTCGGTAAGAACATATGCAATTTTCAAAAGGCTGAGGTAAAATTTTTTTTTTCCTTTCCACCTCTTAAAATGAACTCCTTTAAACTTGAAAGGCTTGTTGAGATCTCTAATTCCATCATTGGTTTTTTTTTTTTTTTTTAATACTTGTTCCATGGTTGATCTCCTTAAAATTGTTGGTGAAAATACTAGAAAAATTATATTTTATTGATAAAAAATGCAAAGAAAATGAGATGCAAATAGATCAGGTTGAGGTACGGATTCTCATTTTTTGTAAAGAGATCAAGCCTACTACGGTAGGAAGAACCCAAATACCAATGCAGCAGCCACGAAACTATGACTTGTCTCCTCCAAGATACAACAGCCCGACTACTTGTCGTATGGTTCAGCCCAACTCTGCACAAGATGGTGATTCTAAAGCTCTACCAAGGAAAAATACCCTTCTTTGACTAGTAATCTCTAAAGTCTAAAAAATAGTTAGTGTAGAAAATAGTAAATGAGAGGCACTATTTATAGGCCACTAGAACCTTGCAATTTACACAAAAAAAATAATAATGACCACTAAACTAGAGAAAATGGAGAGTCTCCAAATATTAATTCACCACCAAGTCCATAAACTTCCAATTAATCTCTATTCATGAACAAGACAAAAGGTTACCAAAAATAATGAATCTCCATTCACCAAACAAAATGAGATTCATGAACAAAACCAAAAAAGTCACAAAAATAAATAAATAAATAAATAAAAGATATTAAAATGGTCCAACAATTAGTTTTAAAATTAAAATTAAACAGTGCAAAATAAAAATAATTAAATTTTAACTATTTTTATCATAATTTTGCTTATGATTCTTTTTTTTCCTTAACATTAATACTATGTTTTAAGTTGTAAATAAAAATAACATAATTCAATTGACTCAACATTTATTTTAACTTGGTCATGATCTAATCATTAGAAAATTGTCTTAGTCAATGCGTAAACATGAACCATTTACTCATTTATTCATTAAATTGAAGAATAAATAAATGTTAGTATTTTTTAAAATAAAATAATAAACATGTACATGTTTATGTATAGTTATTAAAAAAATTAAAACATAGATAAAATTTTAAATTTATATTTAAATTATTGAGGATTCAAAGTTATCCTAGACAATAAAAATGACATAATCTAACTGACTCAATATTTATCTCAACTTGATTAATAACCAAATTATTAGAGAATTATCTTAATATATGCCTAAGAATAAACCATTTAACTCATTTACTTATTAAATTGGTGAATAAATATATGTTAGTATTTTTTATAATAAAATATTTAAGAGTTAGCTTGAAAATTTATAATTGTACTAGACACTAAAAATGATATAATTTAATTGACTCAACATTTATCTCAACTTGGCCATGACCTAATCATTAAAGAACTGTCTTAGTCTATGTTTAAGTATGAACTACTTAACTAATTTATTTATTAAATTGATGAAAAAATGTATGTTAATATTTTTTATAATGAAATAATAAATATGTACATGTTTGCGCATTGTTATTAAAAAAAATTAAAATATTGATAAAATTTTATATTTATATTTAAAATTATTGAGGATTTATAGTTGTGCTAAACACTAAAAATGAAAAAATCTAATTGACTCAACATTTATCTGAATTTGGCCATGACCTAATTATTAGAGAATTGTCTTAGTTTATGCCTAAGCATAAATCACTTAACTCATTAATTTATTAAATTGGTGAATAAATATATGTTGAATTTTTTTAAATAAAATATATAAAAGTTGGCTTGAAGATTTATAGTTGTGCTAAACACAAAAATGACATAATCCAATTGACTCAATATTTATCTCAACTTGGTCATGACCTATTCATTAGAGAATTGTTTTAGTCTATGCCTAAACATGAATCACTTAACACATTTATTTATTAAATTGGTAAATAAATATATGTTACAATATTTTATAATCAAATAATAAATATGTACATGTTTATGTATAGTAATTAAAAAAAAATTTAAAACTTTGATAAAATTTTATATTTATATTTAAAATTATTGAGAAATTATGATTGTGTTGGACACTAAAAGTGATAAAATCTAATTGATTCAACATTTATCTCAACTTGGGCATAACCTAATTATTATAGCATTGTCTTAATCTATGCCTAAAAATGAATCACTTAACTCATTTATATATTAAATTGGTGAATAAATATATGTTAATATTTTTTATAATAAAATATATAAGAGTTGTTTTGAGGATTTATAGCTGTACTTGACAGTAAAAGTGACATAATCTATTTGACTTACCATTTATCTTAACTTGGCCATGACCTAATCATTAGAGAACTGTCTTAGTCTATGCCTAAGTATGAACCACTTAACTCATTTATTTATTAAATTGATGAATAAATATATGTTAGAATATTTTATAATAAATATTTACATTTTTATGCATAGTTATTATAAAAAAAAAAACAGTGATAAAATTTTATATTTATATTTAAAATTATTGAAGATTTATAATTGTGTAAGACACTAAAAGTGACATAATCTAATTGACTTAACATTTCTCTCAACTTGTCCATGACCTAATTATTAGATAATTATTTTAGTCTATGCCTAACCATGAACCACTTAATTCATTTACATATTAAATTGGTGAATAAATATACGTTAGTATTTTTTATAATAAAATATATAAGAGTTGGATTCATGATTTATAGTTGTGCTAAATACTAAAAATGACATAACCTAATTGACTCAACAATTATCTCAATTTGGCTATTACCAAATCATTAGAGAATTGTCTTAGTTTATGTCTAAACAAGAACTACTTAACTAATTTTATTTATTAAAATGATAAATAAATATATGTTAATATTTTTTTAATAAATTAATAAATATATACTTGTTCATAGTTATCAAGAAAATTAAAGCTTTAATAAAATTATATATTTATATTTAAAATTATTGAGGATTTATAGTTGTGGTCCTAAAAGTGACATAATCTAACTTACTCAACATTTATCTTCACTTAGCCATGACCTAATTATTAGAGAATTGTTATAATCTATGCCTAACCATATACCACTTAAATCATTTATTTATTAAATTGATGAATAAATATATATTGTTCCACCCGTCTCAAAATATTAGTCCCTTATTCCATTTTTTATTGTCCCAAAATAGTAGTCACTTTTCAAAAATCAAGTACAAAAATAATATAAATTTCCTATTTTGCATTTCTTTTAAATTCATTAACAACATAAAAAATACAATTATGATTTTGATATTCCCTAAAAAATGTATTATCAAAGGGTCATTTTGAAAAATCAATTTTTTAAAGTACAATAATTGTATTACTGAAAAAAGTTAGATTTCCCAAAAGGAACCATTATTTTAGGAATGAAGGAGTAGTATTTTTTATAATAAAATATATAAGAGTTGGTTTGAGGATTTATAATTGTGATAGACATTGAAAGTGATATAATCTAATTAACTCAACATTTATCTCAAATTGACCATAACTTAATCGTTAGAGAATTGCATAATGTATGTCTAAGCACAATCCACATAACTCATTTATTTAATAAATTAGTAAATAAATATATGTTAGTAATTTTATAATAAAATAATAAATATGTATATGTTTGTGGATAGTTATTAAAAAAATATAAATCTTTGATAAAATTTTATATTTATATCTAAAATTATTGAAGATTTACAATTGTGGTAGACATTAAAAGTGACATAATCTAATTCACTCAAGATTTATCTCAACTTGACCATGACTTAATTATTAGAGAATTGTCTTAATCTATGCCTAATCATGAATCACTTAACTCATTTATTTATTAAATTAGTAAATGAATATATGTTAGAATTTTTTATAATAGAATATATAAGAAATGGCTTGAGAATTTATAGTTGTGCAATGGGTCATGCTTAAGTGTGCAACCCCTTTAAGGTTGCACACCATATGCAACCCAATTGTTAGCCGTTAGATTACAATAATTGATCAAGACCATTGAATTGTTTAATCGTGAAAAAGTTGAAATCGGGGCAGCCGGTTAATGCTTGTATTTGCATGATTACATCCCACTCACTCTCTGTATTTCGTCTCTATCTCTCTCTGTTCTCCTCTCTGTGTAAGGTTGAGTCGATAATCTGTTGATTTCCATTAACAGGAGAAGCCCTATTGGGTTTGTTCCATTGACGGCTCAGGGGACAAGATAACGGGCGATTTCCAACAACAACGTAACTACAAGGCTGTGTTGGTTCCATTGCTGAAGTGAAGCCCTTCTCTGGAACTAGATATGAGGTATGGAGCTGTCTCCCTCTCTGTCTCTCTGGCCCGTTCACTTCAGCTATTTTCCCTCAACTAAACCCCCAGCCTAACTTCAATCGCTCTACGCTTCGATCCAACGGAAACCCCTCCATTGGCAACTAACCTTTCTCTTTCTCTTTCTCAAGCGAGTGTTTGTGTTTGCAGAAACAGGTAAACCGTGTGAAAATGTCATGTTTGTGTTTGTGTTAACAATTTTCGGTCATCAAGTAATTGTTTGTAGTAATGTCCTGTGCAGTATGGCCCCAGCGGAAGTTAAAAGGGAAGGTGATGATTATGACATTCGAAATGAAGCAGATGACATTCGTTTGATGAATGAAAGTCGAGCAGAACCTGATCATGGTTGCGAAGGTGGTCCGAGCAATGAAGAAGCAACCAATATGAACGGTGAACATGGCAGAGCCGACGTGAAAAAAGAAATGGTCGACGATGCTCATCGCAATGACATGGTTGGTGATGTTGAACGTGCTATTCTGGAACAGAAATTTGATTCGGTCGAAGATGGAGAAGATTTCTACAATGCGTATGCTAAAGCGAAGGGCTTTAGTATACGAAAATCCAGATTTAACACAAATAAAGAGGGAAAGGTCGTTAGTAGGCTGTGGTTGTGTTCAAGGGAGGGTCAGAGATTACCAAAATACTTGGACCGTGTTGCTGAGAAGAGTAGAGCTCCCAAGGCACTAACAAGAGTAGGTTGCAAGGCCCAATTTCGCATACGGTACGATGCGGATGCTGGTGAAGGGGGAAAGTATGTTGTGACTCACTTCGTTGCAGACCACAACCATGAATTGGCGGAACAACACTGTGTGATGTATCTGAGGTCACATCGCAGTTTAAACAGCGCTGACAAAGCTCAAGCAATGGCTATGCGCAATGTCGATGTGAAGACTAGCCAAATCATGGACTATATGGTAAATCAATCCGGGTCTTATGAGAATGTTGGTTTCATCCGTACGGATCTGCACAACCATATTCAAGCCGAACGTAGAGCAGAAGTTGAGGATGGTGATGCGCAGGGTGCGTTGGTTTACCTATGTGCAAAACTTGATGTTGATGCACGTTTTTTTTACAAGTATGATGTGTGTAACGATAACAAGTTACAAAATCTGTTCTGGGCAGATTCAAAATCGCGGGCCGACTACGCAAAGTTTGGTGATGTGTTGATATTTGACTCAACTTACAGAACCAATGCATACAAGAAACCTTTTGTCATGTTGGCTGGTGTGACTAGCCACTTTAGGACCACGATATTTGCATGTGTTTTGCTAGCTAATGAGACAATTGAGACATACATATGGGTTTTGGAAACATTTATGGAGGCGATGGGCAATAAAGCACTGTGTCCGTGACGACAGATGGGGATAAGGCGCGCGAGAGGCAATCGAAGAGTATTTCCAGACGCAAGACATCGATTATGTAATTGGCATCTTGGGAAAAATGCTGTTTCAAATGTTCACATAAGTGGCTTTGCACATGCTTTCAAGCAGTGCATGGACATGGAAACGGATGAGACAAAGTTTGAGCACGGCTGGACGACAATGGTCGAAAAATTTGGACTTGAAACCAACAGTTGGGTGTTGGAGACATATGAGAAGCGTCATATGTGGGCTGAGGCATATATGCGTGGACATTTCTTTGCTGGGATGAAGAGCACTCAGCGCTCGGAGTGTATGAATGCTTATTTCAATCCCTTCCTCCAACACAAATTGAAGCTATATGAATTTGTTAGGCACTATGATTGGGCTCTTGCAAGGATAAGGTATAACGAGGCTGGAGATGATGCTGAAACAAATAACACTTTTCCGGTATTGATTACTCCATTGCGAGATATAGAGAGACATGGAGCTGAGCTATTCACCCGAAATATATTTAGAATGTTCCGTGATGAAATCTTAGAAGAGGGGAAGTTGAATGTGAAGGACGTGTTCCCTTTGCCGGATGGTCAGAAATGCTACTATATTCATAAGTACAAAGTGAAGGATGATCATGGATAGTGACACACGATCCAAAGGATGTCAGAATGAGATGTTCTTGCATGAAGTTTGAGTCGTTGGGGCTACCTTGTGCCACATGATATGTGTTATGAAAGTTTAAAATTTCACGCAAATTCCCCAACTTGTGTCTTTGCATAGATGGACAAGGGCTGCAAGCAAGGATGGCCAGCAATGGCCTCAACCCTCAATTGATAGCACTACAACACAGACGGCCCGGTATGGGATATTAAGTTCTTCCTACAACGAAATGTGTTTCTATGCCTCGCAATCAACGGAAGGTTTCAAAGAGGCTAGGGATGCATGTCTTCCGATGACGAGCTGGATGAAGGAGTTATATGAGAGGAATTTGAACGGTGGGAATGGAGACAGAGGGAAACATTCATTCTGTCGACAATTTGGAGTAGAAGATCCTGATGTTGTGAAGACAAAAGGGAACCCAGGACGGGCATCGTCCAACTGTCGAAGACCAAGAAAATGTGGGAATTGCAAATGCATTGGGCACACAAAGCGAACGTGTCCTAAGGTTCGGTTTAGACGAACAGTGGGTACTAACTCAGATGCAGATACACCCCACATAACTGACCGTGAGTACAATGCGGAGTCATTGCCCGTTCGCTGCGAAACTGGGTTGGTGGATCCAAGTACACCGCACATTAAGCAACGGCGACTATTTTTCGATGTTTCTCTTGATTCCAAGCAGCCTGTGGGGCAATACGGTAGTGTTGAAGCAGCAGTGTGGAAAAATGATTCGAACACAATTGATGAGGTGAATCAGGTAATTGTATAATTTGGAGAAAGTAACCCAACGAACTCACATTTTATCTCCATGCCGATTGGTATATGAATTACGAAGTTACGAACAGGAGTTGTGAAATTATTTCATGTTTACTATGGAAGTATGGGTTTATTGTTAGTAAAATTATGGTGGGCCTATATCGACAGCAACGAAGCAGTATTTTTAACTTGACAAGTTGAAGAAGAAAATCAAGCAATTGTGGTATTGGTTTGAATGCCTGAAAAGGATGAAGACTTCTTTCGATGAACTGATGGTAACAAAGTAGAAAGTAGAAAGTAGAAAGTTGTTGTGTTGTTGTGTTCAGAACAAAGTAGAAAGGAGAAGGGAAAAAACTACACAGAAGTTACAATGTAGAAAGTAAGTTGTGTTGTTGTTCATGTCCTCTCTCTTTGCAAACATTCTGCCCTTTATAGCTATAAAATTCCCAGGACCCCATGATCTGCCAATTTCAGAATCGCTTCGTAACTTCGAATCGCACGGTCATTTCGTGTATTGAAACCACATAAAAGCTTCACTTGTACCGCCAAGTGCATATAATTGAAGTTGCCACCGTGCCCAGATCCTTTTAGCCTTTCCTCGACAGAATCTGAGACTCCCAATTGCTCATGTTTCCTCTTGGAGGTGGCCACTAAATCCATGAGCACTACCAAGAATCGCCCAAATATGTAAGTCAGGTGGTATGCAAGATTCAATGTTAGTTGAATGAAGCAGCTGTTGGGAGGATGTGGGAAAAATAGGTGCAAAGAGGAATTTTTAATCTAATATCCAATCATAATTTAGCTAAAAATATGAGCGAACTTTTTTTTTAAAAAAAGTAGTTCCCATTTTTTTGATTATAAACCCGAGATGTATATTTTGTTTTTGATATAAATAAGTTGTGTATTTTCGTTACGTAAAATGTAGGACAACAATTGTGTTTAAGTCATTACAATACAGAACATTGAACATATTTTTATTAAATTACAGGGGAATTTCAATATTTGGCAGAGTGTGAAGATTCATAGTTGGGCAGTAACAGTGAGTGGCCTAGTGTTGTGGTTCAGTGGCCCAGTTTGCAAGGATTGTGGTTGTGTTTAGTGGACAATATTCTGTCGATTTTTGTCTCATAATGATGAGGGACATGGCCCACAATGGTGAAAAGGAAGGTCGACAGGGAAGCGTCAACATTTGGCAGAGTGGACTTGAAGATTCGAAGTCAGGGGGCAGTTACAGTCGCAGTTATGGTGTAGACGTGTGCGATCATGCAATGCTGGGCCATAAAAACACTATACGGATAGCGAAACGAACGATCTCCGTTCTAGGCATTCCAAGTATACTAAACCTCCACTTCTGTCTGTCGATCTCCCTTTTCTTGTGTTTATTTCATGGCCACCAACTGTTTGAAACTTCTGTCGACAGAGCAAGGCTCCTGCTTTGTCTCATGCTTCCTCATGAAAGTATGCCCACTAACTCATAATGATGAGGGACATGCCCCACAATGGTGAAAAGGAAGGTCGACTGGGAACAAATAATATTTGGCAGAGGACTTGAAGATTCAAGTCGGGTGGCGCTTATGGTGTAGACGCAGGGATCATGTAATGATGGGCCAAAAACAAGATACCGGATATCAATACTAAACCTCCACTTCTATCTGTCGAGCTCCCTTTTCTTGTGTTTATTTCATGGCCACCAACCTGCTTTTAAACTTCACGACAGAGCAAGGCTCTGCTTTGTCTCATGCTTCCTCCCGAAAGTGTGCCCACTAACTCCATGATGGTGGTAAAACTTCCCCTATCACTTCTAGGTGACCCACATGCAGAGAGCCCACTTTCGTGGTGGACATTCTGGCCACATGCCCTCGATTAAGTGGACCATCTCACGACAGAGATCGGCAAAACTTGGTGCAAACAATAGCCCCCATGTTGAAGTTAAATATTGCGAAGTGATTAACACCCCTCCAATCACCACTGCACCACCACCAATTCCCCCACACACACACGTGGGGCCGATGGAGAAGGAAAAAAAAAGAAATTTTTTATAAAAAAAAAAAGTGTGTCGAGAGAGAGAGGGTAATGGGGGTCCCCCTTGTGGGGGTCCAAGTCATATGATTCGAAAATTAGTGGCCTTAATGGCCCTAATTTCCATATAAAGTAAAAAAAAAAAACAAGGTAAAAAAAAAAAAGAAAAAAAAAATAGACTTACCCAAAAAGGAAATTAGGGCCATTAGGGCCACTGTTTTTAGGGCCACAAAACATTTTTCTATGATATTTAACTTTAACGAGGGGGCCATTGTTTGGGGCCAATAGCAAATTTGTTAATACGGGTCCAAAACAAACATAAACTAGAGCCTAAATATACTGGCCCCATCATAAGCTATAAAAGACCCACCATTTCAACTTCAAACCACTTCTTTTCCCTCTGATTCGAACTCCCCAGACTGTACTCCTCCTTCTCAACCATTGCCGTTCAAAACCAGAGCACCACAAAACCCTAAGCCATCGCACCGAAAAAACCTCAACCATCTCCATCTGAGGAGAACAATGAAGACCTACTCCGCTTCCTAGACCCTATCAGAGCACGTATCGCTCCTCTAAAATTTGGTGCAACCCTATTGCCCAGCACAAGCTCTGTCGCTAAGGCTACTCTAGGCCCTACCTTCGTGTCTTACTTCCCAGACGAGCTAGGTCCATACTATCTCCTTGGTAATGGTGAGAACCTTCTTCTCAACCAAGCTGGACTGAAGTGGACTAACTGGAATGTCAGCAAAAACCCACTCAGAGAGTGGAGGTCACCAGACTCTGATTGGCGCCGGGCAGAGAATTGAAGGTCACGACATCAAGTATGGAAGCACCGGGGCATTAGTGAAGCAATTAGGCCGACTAAAATTTATGACGCGGACAAGGGGTGATTCTTCTTCTTTGCATGCTTTTGGTCGCATCTAGTAACTCCCTACTCCTCAATTTTGGTATGATTTCCCTACCATCTTAGATGTAGCTCACTTGGTGGTCTCCCAATCTTGGGCAATCCAATTCATGCTCTCCTTGAGCCTCCAAAAGTGACATTTACTTTAAACACGACATGTGCTATCTGATTTTGCCAAAAATACCAAGGCAAGCTGGTTCTCTGTCGATGACAAAAGAAAAGCGCTTTTTACTTACTTTGGCTTTGTGAGTTTCTTTTTGTGTCCTGGTACAAGATCACGAAGAATACCTCCCCTTGCCTTGTGTATGCAAGATGGCCAACTTATGGCTTTAGCCCTTATCTTCTTGCCACCCTTTACAAGGCCCTATTTTCCTTTGTGGACAAGAAGATTTACGCAACCTGTGGTGGCCCTTCAGCTCTTCCAGGCTGGTTGTATGCCTATTTCCACGAGGCACGACCCACCACCTAACACCTTGAAACTGTTTGCTACTCCTATCTTTGAGCAACTGCTCACTTATACCAAACCAACCCATCCTCACTTTCACAAATCATCGACCATGTTTTACAACCTTCCTTGAGAGACCTTCCCACTGTACATGCCATTTCAAAACTTTGAATTCTCCTCCGAAGAACTTCGCTTCCTCTTCACAGACCCATCGATTTACATAATGACCAAGTCCACGAACAAAATGAGAGTTGGAGACACATTCTCACCTCTAGACATGTCTTGGTTGGTGTTCAGTATCCTCCGCCAAGCTATCCATTGCGGTTTTGAGACATCTGATCCGAATCAATGGTCGAGCAATTTGGTCTTTCCGTGCTATCCCTTATCCTTATTTCCACCCAACCATCCATGAGGAGATTGGGTCCAATCCACTTCAAAGATCCTACACAAGTCAATCCATTCTCACAGAGAACACCAAACTTTTCCAAGATTTTGGCCCCTTCTTCTTCAAACTGCTTCGGACTACTCGGCGCTTTTGACCATTGGTGGGGACTTATATCTGCCATTATTTTCTACAAGCCACTTGAAAGCTGCCTTAACGATACTTGTCATATTCAGGGCCGCATATCCTCGCCTTCAAGCTTAAGGCTACGGTATCATTCCTTCATATACTTGAGATCCCTGACTGTGTCATGCAATTTGTTTTGTTTTTTTCTCTAAAACACTAACTTGTTTAACCTTTGACAGCCAAAATTGGGCCTGCTGCTGAACCATTGGTTAGGGACCAACATAAAGGCAAGGCTCCAATGGATGCAACTACTCAGACAAACACCCCTTCAGTTCCGAAATTAATGCCAGACACTTTTGCGGCATGAGCGAAGCCTGAGAGGAACTACCACCGTACCCTGAGACAGAGGTCACAGCGAAGAGAGAAGAGCTTTCCTTTGCTCTGTTCTAAGCGCAGACCTAACCGAGTGGGATATCCTCTCGGCCAAATGCTTGGCCAAACTACATCAAATCCTTGAGCGACTCTCTGAAGTAAGCCTTCACTTTACATTTTTACATCATCTCAATTTCCATTCACGCCAGACTGATCACTTACTTTTGTGCAGAGAAAAAGAAGGAGATTACTTCTTGCTGCTGCTGATGATGACGATGCTTCCACTTCTCCTCAACACATTCATCAAATTCCCAGTCCCATCAGCAATGTACCCACACAACCCATTGTACAACCAACTCCACCACCACCTGAAGCATCGCAACAGACTTCCTTACAACCTGCTTCACACTCTTCGCCACAACAATCTGCATCACAACATCGTTCCACTTCTCCTCAACACATTGTCCCTTCTGTCTCTAGCCCTCAACCATCACCATCCAACCCCTCCAATTCCCAAACTTCAAACAAAGAATCACAGAGGATTGAATTTGACATTTCAATTAACACCCAATCCTCTCCAACAGATGAGAACACAAAATCCCCTCAACTAGAAGTTCACCACAACGAAGGTAAATAGAATTACAAATGTTACTGTTTGTTTGGGGAAAAAAAACTTCTCTTTAAGTAACTGGTATTGTTCTCCAATTTACAGGGATGGACATAATACAAGACTCATCTCCACGACCAATCGGCGAGACAGAAGTTGAAGGTCCTCATGACTATCCCCTGTTAGCAGTACGAGAGAAAGAGCACGAAAGGCGCGATCTTGCCATTTCATCGATGCAGAAACAACTCGTCTGATGCCACAACCCACCGGTGAACAAGGCCAACCGTCGTACAAGACGTTATCGGGGCAGTACTACCATTTCCAACCTCATCCTATTTACTCTTTATTACTTGCAAGCATATATTCTCACCAAACCATTAATGTTCAAAGGCCATCGGTCCATTCGAGGATATTTGGGCGAAGTTTCTATTCTTCAACAAGATCTAGACGAAATATCCCCATTGCCTCAAAGGCTACATCTGTTTGATCTTTGAAACTCAACAAACCTTAACCACCTTCATCAACCTCATTAACACCCAGTTGAAGAAATCATTCTCCACAAACCGATGAAACCTTGGCTCATCTTTACTGGTTGTAAACCTTTCCCTAATCCTTTCAACCCCATTCAACTAAAGCAATTGGCTAAGATCATCACGGAATGGCCAACCCTTTCGAGAGATGGTTCGGACTTGCTCGAAGGATATTCAAACCAAAAGGATTTCCTAAACAAGCCCACACCATATCTGCTTCACTCAAAGTCAGCCAGCAAGCCTCTGCCGGCATTCTTCAGCAACACTCAGCACTTGAACTTGAGGAAGCCAAACTCATGGCAGAACTTGCCTCTGTCCGGGAAAGAAAGGCTCATCTGCGGCAACATGACCCGGCTTAATGAAGAAGCAAGGATGATGCTCTCCCAAATTAGACATCGTTACGCATCCATTCGGACAACTAAAAGTGAGTTGGACCAAGCCCAAGCCATCTTTGGCGGATGCTCAATCAGTGGGGTGTTCTAGCCGTTCGTTCCCCAAATCGTAGCCTAGTTGATGGGGTCAAGCATGCTCATTTAAGTTCTTTGCTCTGCGTGCTTCAACTCGCTCTGCTATATATGTACTCTATTTGCTATATGGGATCAACGAATAGCCTTAAGTCTGCTTTGCATATTGGCCTTTCCAAGCTGTTTGAATGATGTTTTGGTGTCTTTGTATTGGAAGTCTAGCTCTTTGGATTGGGAAAGTTATTAGAGGTCTCTTCTTTGGCCTTGTTGTAATTGTTGGTCTCTTCTTTGTAGTTATTTTCTTTTTTTTGGAGGTTGAAGGATCAGGCTCAAGTCTGAATGGAGGTTGAAGGTTCACGCTCAAGTCTCAATGGCGGCTGTATGGTCTGAAGTTTGTTCATGCTGCCTTGGAGTTTCATCTGGTTGCCCTGTTATGCGGTTTTCTGAGGATGGTCTTGGAGTTACATTCTTATTGTTTTCCTTCTGTTTTTGTTTCTCTTCATTGGTCTGTCACCAACTAGGAGGTTGGACCTTTTTTAGCTCCAACCTCCTCTTTCTTCATGTAGCATTGACACCTTGTATGTGCTTTTCATGAATACAGTTTGTTGTTTTGCCGAACAAAAAAAAATTGAATATCAATACTCTGTGTTTTTAATGGTCTGTTGTATGGTTGTTTTTATTTTTTGTGCAATTTTTCACCGTTTGTGCATTGTTATGAAGTAATCAATTCCCCTTCAAAGTGCATTATAGTCACCGCTATTTGTTTGTTCTGTGGCCTTTTTTTTGCTTTGTTTTGGACAAAATCATGGCATTGACAAAAATCAAACAAACATAATTGATGTTGTAAAAGCGAGCAAACATTACTACTTTGAACTTGCATTGTTTGTTGGACAAATATGACATTGCGGTTGACAAAAATTACTATATTCATTTGGGCAAATATGACATTGCATTGTTTGTTCTGTACCCATAACATTGGAATTATGTGTATGACATTACGTACAGGCCACGATAAAAGCAAACAAACATTACTACACCTGCCCTCGTTTGTTCCAGTCCCAAACATTGGAATTATGTGTACAATCAATACATGTGGGAAATTAGTATTATCACAGCTGCGACCTAAAAACTTGTCACGACAAGCTGATGCAATAATCCAGTTGTGGTTCGGCATCGAAATTACTGTCGTACTGGCAGGCCATGATAAAATCGCTGCCGTATTTGTTGTAATTGCAATCAATCACATGCAGGAAGGATACTCGCCCATCTTTGTATTGTTCACATCCATAATGAAGTCAAGCAGCAACTTCCGGCGCACAGAAGGATGAAACTATGTACACAAAGCGAATAACACAAATCAGGTACAGTTACAGCGGTAGGAAATAAACGGATTTATTTCGCAATTGGAAATTAAGCGGTACAATGTACCTTGTGTGGACCGCTGGGTATATTAGGCTGCTGCATGTACTTTATCACAAACATCCCACAGTCGAAAGTGCTACAAATGAAATGTAACATTCAGTTTCTCGTAAAATATAAGCAGGTTTGTTAAATGAGTGATTCAGGAGTGAAGTCAACGTGACGCAGGGTTTGTGCATTACTCGTCCAGCTGTTGTAATGGCCTTTGTTCTAACATGCGGACGTCAAAGGTACGCACGTCTACAGCATATTCATTTCCAAACTGCAGTTGCAGTAAGGCATGCATTGTTTGAACCTGTTGCAGAATGAGAGGGTTAGTTTTTGTGAAGGATGTGACAGTGTTGAAGTAGATTTGTGAAATCCAGCACGACATACCAACATATTTGCCGCGTTCAGCTTGTTGGTGTCCAGTGTGGCGGATGCCAATGAGTCAAATAGGTACGCCACACGGTCTACCATATCTATTTTTAGGCACAACCAATGTACTCCTCTATAATTGAAAGGCATGTAAATCTGCACATAAACACAAGTGAAGACATTGTTTAGAGGGCATGCGAACATGTACGAACTTTCATATTTACATTGACATTCATGTAAATGGGATCGACATTCATATTACCGATGTTCATATTAAATCTACTCGCTTCAATGGGATGGACATTCATATTACCTTCTGACATGCATCAAGCACCCCAGTATATCTGTCATGTCCAAAATATGATTTGACGATATTATCATGGTTCAGAGGTTGAGTTTTTTGATTTAGTATCAAAGTCTGCATGTTTAATGTGTAAAAGTTGAGTCAGCCAAAGTTTTCTGAAAATATGTCTTCTGCAATACACAACCGACCTAAAACACTTACTTACCGACACATATCTTTGGAAAGTACCACCTTGATATGCCTCCGTCTTTGTGTACTTGCCGCTGTCCGTTAGTCAATTGAACTGCGACCAAGTTGATTGGCTGGAACATTGTAACAGACCAGGCAACTTGCGAAATAAGGTTTGCCATTTGTTTAAGCGTAATACGAAATAACAATGTCCCTACATGGATGTCCATCATGCGAATATAGTGGAAATAACATTGTCAGATGGCACGACCTACAGTGTCGGATAGCCATGTCCCTGGTTTGAGCGTGCGCATGTCACGTCGCGTAGCACATTCGCAAGGCATTTCATGCAGATTCATAGACACGACAATGTCCCTGCATTAAACGTAGACATCAACCAGTAAGAAGCAACCTACAGCCTAGTAAAACTTAAACGTATCTGGCTTAACTGTACAACATAAGATTATTTTTTTCTGTTGTACAACTATGGCAGATATTCCTGATTCTACTAGTCTCCAATCCAATGAAGATTAGTTTTCAGTTTTAAAAGAACAAAATGAAAAGACAAAGTTTTACATATTACAACTTATGACATGTCCAATAGCATTTGCTAAAATAATATGTGAAAATTGAAATGCTCATTTACAGGTCAGCAAGTTAAAAAAAAAAAGAAGCACTTGTTTTTTACAAACTGGAGCCAACAATATCCCAAAATAAATGGAAAATGTAAGCAGAGTAGAAGAAAATAGCTACGGAAAATTGCACTTCATTATAAGTTTTCAAAAAAATTTGCAATTCATGGGTAAACTTTATTAAGTTTCATATTTAAAATTATAAAGGTTTCCATGAATTTGTAAATATTTTTGTGAAAATATCAGTGGTTTGCTATTTTCCCAATAGGTAGATGTGTGCAGGATAAGACCAAAAGAAGAAAACTTCAGCAAGGAAATTTAGTCACTGATCTTTCCCTAGCCCAGTGCATTAAATTCAAAGAAAATCCTACATGCGACATCGATAAACCCATCATAAACCCATCAAATCATAGAGAATGAAAAATTAAAGAACTGATACCTACAAGAATCAAATAAACATAGCACGACACATGAAAATTGTGGAAATCAAACTTATTTCACAAATACTATGGAACAGGTTAATTGCGAGTACTAAACTCATCCGTACCTTTCATTTTTTCTGTCGTCAAGTACAGAGTCAACAACTTTGTTTTCGGCCGCTGATAAAATCTCTATGCTCTCCAGTGTCATCAAGTCCTATCAATATAAACAATCAAGTAACATCAACTCCTATTAATATAAACAATTAACTAACTCAGCATTGTTCAGAAATTTAATTTGCAAAGTACATAACACATCCTTATGTATCTAAAATTGGTGCAGCGATGTCTAACCCGTGAACGGAACGCTTGTCCAACTTTGTGCGGTTTGGGTAGGACTTTGTCGAAATCGCAACACAAGTGTACAACATTTATTCTTGCAAGCTTGCAAGAGAATCACAAATATTAAAATACAATGAAATAATGGTTCAATTATGATCGATGTCTTTGTCGGCATCAATTGGTAATGAAACATACGAAGGTGAAGTGATGTGGCGACTTAGGAATTTTTTTCGATGAAGTCGAGTACTCATTTTGCTATCATTTGCACGAATGCATATCCCCTCGCTTATCGCTTCAACACCTCTTCCTCTTCCTCTTCCTCGTCCCTTTCGTGTGCCTGTTACAATTTGTCCCGCTCCCAATGTTTGGCCAACCTTACCAGCAGAAGGATGCACATTGCCTGCTTCTCCTCGCATTGGTGGCAAGGTTTGCAAATCATCAAACGAAGATAAACTCTGTTGTGCAACGTTCTTGATGACCAGAATCTGAACCGAAAGAGATTTTCTATCTTCGCTTGCGTATGTTTCCTCCAACGCAAGGCCACGGTTGTTGTGCATGTCCCCAACTTCTTGGGCCCGATGCATAGCGTCCATCGTGCATATCAATTATCTCATTCGACAACATTGCATTCACATAATTGTCCTCCCAGTCCACCCCCTGTAAATCTTGAACATTACCCTCATTTGGGCTACCATAATAATTTGGGAAGACCACGCCACCATCATGCAACTCGACTCCCGCGGTAGGGTAAAAACCCTTTTCCTCTGCGCGAGGCAATTGTGCTGTTTCCAATAAACCTGCCAGCACTTGCTGCATTATTTGCTTCATTTCAAAGAATATGTATGCATTCATTAAACGGTTGTTTGCCAGACAATATAGCTGCAACCACTTCGTTCAGCATTCCTTTTAGTTCAGCAATGCTGGAGGACATGTTAATGTTACAATTTCTTTCATTCGACTCCACCTAATCACACAAACACATACATTAAGTTACTACCATATTTCATCCCCAATTAACCTCTGTGAACTGTGCGAAGCATGTGTACTGATTGCTTTTGCTTACCTTTGCATTGTCAACAGCTTCCTTCCCTCGGAAATTAAGCAACATGTCCCTTATTTCCGCATTGCTCTGAAGCACTTGCTTCATGGTTTCCTTGAGTTCACCAATGTCGGTCTCAACCTTGGTCAAACGAACATCATCAATCCGTGGTTTCTGTTTGTTATTGACATGGTGTGTGTCAATTGCGTCATCAATGTCGTTGCTTTCCGCTTTTGTTGGAGGAAACTCCACCTGACCTAGTTGTCAAATCGGGATTCAAATCATAAATGAAAATGGTAATGCACTGAATCATTAATCGATCTCAACTGTGAATCGTAAAGTTTCGGTCTGGTTTCTTAAGTTGCACACAACGTATGTGTACACACTTGACATATTAAATATATCTAATAAAAATTAATTCCTCCATTCATCTGAAATGTGAAAAAAATTTCGTTGTAAATGATGCTCATCTGGTGTGGATAAAAACTTCTGTCGATCCCATGTTTACCACTTTACCTTTTCCCAATTACATAAACAACGATAAATTTTCAATTACGAACTAACAATAACTGAACGACAATGTTTTGACCTTTTTACAAGGTTAAAAAACCAAAATCTTCAAGCTTTTCCAAAACTCTGACTTCAAGGCTTCACCAAAATTCATTTCATAACGGAAGTAGTACATAAAATTGAATTTGTAAGGCTACAACATCGTGCACATGGGAACTTAATGTTTTCGCCCCAAAAGTTCGAGTATTTCAAAGTAAATAGGGAGGGACAAACTGAAAATATGACATACGCTAAGGAAAGGGTTACTATTTGTCACTGCTTGTCACCTAGTCATAGGAACACAAATTCTGTCTGTCACCGTTATCCATAACACAAATTGGGGCAATCTTTGTCAAATGTCTTGAGCGAATGGGTTGATTACCTCATGTTCTTTGCAACATTTGCTTCCTTCCCATCGTCGCCTAAATGCGCCATATTTGGCATCACCCCAATCATTTAGCCGAGGATGGGCGTGTAGTAGCGGCGTACTCTTACGAGGGAGGGCAAAAGCGATCCAAGTAAAATAAATTTGCATTATAAGGGGGAAAACATATTTACTATACATTTTCGAGCAAAATAATCCGTATGCGTTAACAATGCATACAACTTACAACACAATCATATGTATGTGTTTATGTGTCTTGATGGCAGAATCCCCATGCAGCTTTCGGGTTAAAAAGATAAGCTTTTCGTGGTTACAAATAATGTGGCCTGTACAGGTATATTTGTCATGCTGTTCAATAACAGGTAAGTTTGTAGTTATAGCAGCGCCATTTTATTGACCCATATGCACAGCAATGGATGAAATATGTAATCGGCATGGTACAAACAAACAACGGTCAATTACCTTACCATCAGAAGGAAAACACATCTAGTTGCCTCGCGCTGAACTTTCATCTTATACTTCCGAACACCTTTGACAAGGTATTGCAGTGTCAGCTTTGCCCAATTACATGCCCCCATACCGGTCACGTCCTTCACGGCATGAGCGAGCAGCGAGCTCAAGCCGGTCATTGTGGTAGGACACAACATGGCCCCCAACACGTACAGCGCAAACTTCCGCCGAAACTCGTCATCCGTACCATCACTCTCAGTCAGATAAACTCTCAACTGGTTCAAAGGAATGATTCCCTTAATAGCTCCAACCTCTTCGTAGATATTGGGATATGCATCTATTGAACCAGTGAACTGCACGTCATTGCCTTCTGACCGTATACCCAATAAGACATGCACTTCCTCCCAGGTGAGCCTCAGGTGACGGCCATGAACAGTCAACGAACACGTGTCGGGATTGAAGTTTTGTACCAACCATTGGCACATGTTGTGATCTATACGGGTACACTTTAACCTGAGGAGGCCACCGAACCCAATATCAATATTTGCTGCTTTTGTTAGCCCGTTCTGACGGTTCCGCGATATCAACAATTGACTTCAATGATATGCGGACTTGCATTTTACTCTGCAATGTTATTAACGTGAACATTAATACAAAAAATTAACCAACATTGTGTCGATAGCAGGTCCTCCCCAAATGCAGTTACGAAAACACTAAATGCAGTTACGAAAACACTAAGCACCTAAGTACCTTTGCAGATTTCTTTGCAACTTCTTCGCCCAGTTCCTTGGCACTTGCCTTAGCCATGTCCTGAAACCTCTTCTTCTCATCACAGGGGAGTTCCTTCCACCTTTCCGCAATATCCTTTCGGCTCTGTAAGTGTTACACGAACGTGGCCTTTATCTGAGACAAATAGGAGTATAAGTCCAAAATAATTGTCACCAAAAGTTGTATCACTACTTCGCAATGTGTGTACATTTTACGTATTTACATATGTTTGCACATACAAATTACTATTTAGCACAGATTGAAATAAACGGACATGGAATTTTACACATAATCGGAGTTTATAAGAACATGCAATATAGGCGTCTATATTTGGAAATCATGAATGCGACACGATAGAAGCACATAGTGGTGTGCGCATGGAATAGAAGTCCATACTTTGCTATCACAGCGATCCGTGTTTCCATCACGGTACTCTACTTACTACATGTCTGCACACTAACCATATTCGGTCCGGGGTTGTCTGCTTCTCGTCTTTCCTTGAATTGTTGCTGGCTGCAACCATTGTCAATTTCGGCGTAAGTATATGTTACATATGGATGGATATCTATACATATATGTACACAAATCGCAAAAATTGACATTTAGGGACCAATTTTTGACACAAACAAATTTTGTCCCAACTACATAATAATGCATCCGTAATGTCCAATTTTGGTTGCTAAAAATATAAGAGTAATATTAGAGATCATGACAATAATATCATGAAATGTATCATGAAAATGTTTATATCATTTGATTAGCATTGATTAGTGTATGGTGTTTTATTGTGTGTATAATCCAAATGTGGAGAATCTTTCATGATCATATTCATGATATTATTTTCATGATTCCTAGCATTACTCTATATATAATAACTACATCATTTCTGCAACAACAATTATAAATGGTCCAAATTATTTTGGCCCTTACTTTTGGTCTCTAAAATCTTAATTTCTTGTGAGTACAAACAGAAATGTGCACAGGCGCAAGCTATGAGTTGAAAATATGTAATCTGAATTGTGCAAAAATCTTGTCACTGCGTTTACGGCGAGAGGGATTCATACTTTGAGCCGCTTTGAAGGACACTGATTGAACCTGTAAAAAATAAATGGTCCAAGTGGCCGCTTTCGACGAGGGGGCTCGGTAATGTCAACCCTTTCGATTCGTGAACCTTTGCGACTTGCCTTCAATGTGTTCCTTTGCCTGTAACAAATATCAGCGTAAATGAAATTTTGTTGAAGGCCAAATTACATCGGTGGTATGTACGTTTTGTGCATTCTATCATGTTAAATCGGTTAACTTTAAAGTTAGTCAATCTTGCCTTGCCATTTAAAAAGTTGTGCCATTTTCGTGAAAATGGTAACGTCGTTTTTCGTTGTCACCGAAAATTATGAACTGAAGTGGTTTAGTATAACTCAGTGAATTATGGATTTCACAAATTCTCTCCGCAGAATACGCAACATGTGGCCTATGTGCACATATTCTGGTAACAAATCGACACAGTTTTAATCCATTACACGCAATTCATGGTGCAATTTGAGGCTATCGCAAGTGTGTCAAACTCAAATCGCACAATCTCGTGATGGTAGTACATAACGGCACAATATGCCATACACGAACAGACCGTGGTATTTAGTACGTACAGGAAACATAACCTTGTAAACCTAACAGTATGAAATACTGAACGACATAAACTCACAGTTGCTTCGCATTGTCTGACATGTCGCCCATATCCAATTACGATATTTCCTGCAAAGAATTTAATGCAATATTCATAAGGATGCAGAAAGAACATTACTCCGAAATTGTAACAAAACGAATTTGACTGTCAACAACTTACAATCGACGGACCATTGAGTCGTCATTACATTATCTGTTGGTACTTTTCGTGTATTTTCAAGTAGGATATGTTGTGGTTAATTTATGCGAATATGGCATGCCACTTTGTTTCTGAAAATTAATTGCCCATATGTTGTACTCATTTTATAGTATTTACGACTTGAAGCCAGAATCAACAACTAATGCGCACACTTGGAACAGGGCCACATCGGACATTCAACCCAACATCACCCATACGCAACTTACCTTCATGCGGAGAAATAAAAACCGATTGCCTTCTTTGAGCGAAGACGTTTTTCACTATGGAACTCGTCAATGGCAATATCGGTTTGTCCCCGTGTAGTTTGTATACCTAATAAATGCGTCTGGTTTCAATGACCTAAGGAGGAGCAGTTTATTAGTTGAGAAATGGTAATGTCGTGCGAGTGGAACCTGATGAGTCACAATAATAATGTGCTCGAAAAAACAAATGAGCAGACTCACACATGCAGAAAATGGTGACTCTTACGTCGGCGACTGGCCTTGATCGAAATGGAGAGACAGAGAGAGAGTGTGTTACTGGAGGTGGACAGCAAAACCGAAATGGAGAGAGAAGGAGGGACACCACAGTTGCCGAAATTTGTATGTGGAAATGGAAATGAGTTGGTGAGATTAGAAAGGCTACGGCATGTGGGTCATCATGAAAAGTACTGCATTTGTGGGAAGCGCTGTCTGGCGACTTTGATTTTTGTTCCAAATTTGGGAGGGAAACCGAAACGTACATGACACTACATAAGGCGAAGTTGGCAAGTTGGAAAAAAAAACCAACAAGTCAAACGATTATTACTATTCAGAAAAAGTCAAAAATTACGGCAACACAATTCCGAATTATAATTTTTCCTTGTGAAAAGTTAGGGATCATGAAATTTTTTTCATGAAAATGATCATGAAAGATTTATGATCCTTAGATTACCTTGATTAATGTGTGGTGCTTTGTTATAAAGATTTTTCATGATACCTACCATTGTTGTTTTTCCTTACACATTAATTTATACAATTCTGTAATACACATTTTTCCATGAAAGTCAAAAAGTTAACCCAAACATCCAATTTTTTTTCCTCATTTTTTTCGTTCACAAAGACAAAAATTGCATTTTTTTAGTCCAATTTTTTTTCCTCACTTTTTAAATAAAAATAATTGTTCTTTTTAATTTTTTTGTGAAATATGGGTTCCGTTTGCGTTCGGGGTTGAAATGATGTGTGTGAGAGATGATGTGACTTAGAATAGTGTGATTGAAGTCAAATTACTGAGTTTTTGACTTTTGGGTTTTTGTAAACATGCCAAACCAGCCGTACAAGGTGGTTACGAAGTTGCTATTTTTATGTTATTTACGTATTTTCTTATTTTTTAAAATTAAATTTTTCGTGTTTTCAAAGTAATAGATTTTGTTGTACATGGATATGATGTTTGTGATAAGAAATTTGCACTGCTTATATGTTTGACGTGCCAATTTATGTTACTATTAATTTTTTTTGCTGATTTTTTTAGTTTTTGTTTATTTTTCAGAAACGAGGCGTAGCGTAAGGTAGGGAATCTTGAAGTTAAATTTTGGCCTAGAAATTAAAATTAAAATAGTAATCTGCCGATAAATAAAATTTAAATCAAGGGTAAAATTTGAACCGGGCAGCGGACAATGTATGGCGACTAACGATCGCGGATGATAATCCCGTTTATGCAGGCGCTGCACAAAGCAGACAAGCTGTGTCAATGATGATACAAAGGATGGCGTAACACCCTCAAAATAATACATAAATCCCATTATATTAGACATGCAATGGTATAAAGAAATCAACAGCTTTTCATTCATCAGAGTAATTCTTACAACAATATTACATGTTAACAACAAAAGCAAGTGCCCTATAGGCTTACAGCTTTCCAAGTTCACACTTGGTTTCACAGAAAAAGAGTGCTAACTGTATACAAAATAAGCCCGTGGCTTGATGTACATGTAATGCAACAAAATAATCAAAAACTAAGAGTCTTAACTCCCACATCCATCCAAGCTATGTCCCTGGAGGTGCCATGCTACTTGTACCTGAAAATGGTGTCCCATATAGGGTGAGCCAACGCCTAGTACGGATATGCTAAACACAATATGAGCAATAACTGAGACATCAGCAGTTCATAAATGTTCGATTACCATAAACCAATCCGTGACATATTTCCGTTACATGACCACAATATTCATATCTCATTTCATTTTTCGTTTCTCATTATTTTCTAAATTTGACATCGACGACTCCGCACCTAGCCAACCACTTATAAGGGACAGTGACTCATGTTAGACGCTTCCCGTTTTACAATAGATAAACATAGTAGTTGTATCAACATCTGAACAGATAAGCATACAAGCTGTTTCCGCATTTCAACAGATAAGCATATTACCTATATCAAGACTTCCAAAATCTGGGCAACTATACTTGGTTCCTAAGCTCAACCAACCAGTTCCAAATTTAGGATAATGAGGAAATCTGATAAGTACATTACACAGGATCAAAGGCGAAACCAACAAATCTATAGCCTGTTTGGTGCGACAAAAATTTGTTTATTTGACTTTCAACTTAATTTAAGCTATTTTGATGTGTTTGGTTTAGCTTATAGCTTATAACTTATAACTTTTTGGAAGTCAGAAATCAGCTTATTCTTTGAGTGGGGCAGGAGATGCTTAATTTATAAGTAAGAAATCAAGTTATGTTCATAGTTATAAGCTATAAGCTGTTTAGGCATAAGCTACAAGCACTTTCTCACAGCTCTACCAAACAGGGCCTATATAACAAATCGAGGGAATCATAATCCCAATGTATTATGAATACACAAATATTGTGCATTGCATTGGATAGTGTTGTTTGGCCCGTGGGGGCAATCGAGACCCGTTTGAAGTTATCATCGATAAATGTGTGCAGTTAAGTCGTACTACATACCTATGGAAAATCACGTTGACCGAATATCGACAGCTATCTGATCGGAGTAGTTTTCTTTCAACTGTTAACTATAACACCATCCCATACTTTCTGATATCCGTCAGTTGATTTTTCTGGTATGATATCTTGAATAAATTATAAAATATGAGCAGTTGATTATCAATCGATCGGGCCTAAAAGTAGGCCCAATCTCTCCAGGGCGGCGCAGGAGGGCTTGCAAGGAGAGGATCTCGTCTGAGGGAAAGGGGGTCCCAATCTTTATTCATACATTATTTTGTTAGTGATTTTTTTGGGTTACGGGCTAAAAATGAAAATAAACATTGTTTGGTTTGTTTTGGGGAGAGTTGTTTTTTATAAAAATTTTGGGGAGAGAGTTTAGAAATTTCTTTGGTTTGTTTGCTTGTGTATTTTGGGAGAGTTGTTTTTTTGGGAGTTTGGGATGATTTGATATTTTGGGAGAATTTGAGTAGATGTGTGTGAGACAAAAAGTGATTGGGAAGGAGAGAGGAGAGAGAAAAAAGTGATTAATTGATGAGTAAGAGAGAGAAAGTGATTTAGAAATGTTTTTCAGAAAAACTCGAACCAAACAATTTTTTAGAAATTTTTTTCTTCAAAACTTGTCTCCCAAATGCAAACCAAACAAAAATTTTCGTTTTCCTCTGCTATCTGAGGTTATCTGAGTATACACCTCAATCTCATTACGCCCATGAGCCATAGCTCGACGCGACCACCATCGGTACAGAAGAGAATTTGTTGGCGATAACGTGGGCTTCGGGCCATAGATGAACCAAAGTTAGATCCTCCAAACGTTGAAATCAAGAAGTTATGGTTGTGATTCACAAAATAGATTTGAAATTTATTAATTCCTCAATCCAAAATTACTTATTGAAAAATAGGGCTTCGAAAATTACGGCTTCGCAAATTAGGGCTTTGCAAATTACTGTTATGCGAGATAGATTAATGGTATGCTTGAAAAATGTGGCACATATTGTGACGAACATTTATGCATGTTAAAGTATACATTTTCGAGCGTAGTATGAATCTGCGGCGATCCAACATAAGATGAAAGGATCACATCTTTGCAGAACATAGTATGATTATGCAGATTGATAATTAGTTGAATGAATGCATATAGTTGCGTAATTTTCAATGTCTGACTGATAATGTGATTTTCTTTGAATTTGTTGTGAATCACGCATGAATTGTTGTAATGAGCGCTATCAACTAATGTGTTAGGCTGCGTGACTTGAATTAACTATTATCAACATTAATAACTATTATGAAGCCCGAACTTAAATGTTCATAACTATTACTGAGTTGTTGATAAGTATTTCAGTGTGGTTTGTTCAAAATCACATGTGTCATTTGTTCATAACTATTTCAGTTTGATAACTACTGCATCACAGTCTCCAACAATCTGCCCATAATCATTTCACGTCAATATGATTTGTTGATAATAGTTGCTTAGGGTGTGTTTGGTAACGTTTACGTTTTCAGTTTATAATTATAAAAATTTTATAAACTGATTTTTGTTTATTTTTAGAAAAACATAAACTACAAACGCGTTTGGTAATTGACAAAATGTTTTAAAAAAATTAGAAATATAAAAAAGAGTGAGAAATGGCAAGTGGTGGCAAGTGGCGGCAGAAGACGGTGGTAGAAAGTGGTAATAGTGAGTGGTGGGTAGCTGGTGGCGGGTGGGTAGTGGTGGTGGGTGGGTGGGTGACGGTGGCGGGTGGTGGGTGGTAGTGAGTGGATAGTGGTGGTAGTGGTGGTGGCAGGTGGGTGGCGGATGGCGGGTGGGTGGTTGTGGCGGGTGGTAGCGAGTGGGTGGTGGTAGTGGTGGCGGGTGGTGGTAGTGGTGGGCGGTGTGATGATGGTGGTGGTGGTAGGTGTAGTGAGTGGTGGGTGGTGATGGTGGGTGGGTAGGTGATGGTGGCGGGTGGCGGGTGGTGGCAGGTGATGGGTGGTAGCGAGTGGGTGGTGGTGGTAGTGGTAGCGGGGGGTAGTGGCAGGTGGGTGGCGGATGATGGGTGGTGGTAGGTGGTAGCGGGTAGGTGACGGGTGGTGGTAGTAGTGGTGAGTAGGTGGGTGACGGTGGCGGATGGGAGGTGGTAGCGAGTGGGTGGTGGGTGGCAGGTGGTGGATGGTGGTAGTAGGTGGGTGGTGAGTAGTAGTGGCAAGTAGGTGGCGGGCGGTGGATGGTAGTGATGGGTGGTGACCGGTGGATGGCAGATGGGTGGTGGTAGCGGTGGTGGTGGTGGTGGCGAATGGATGGCAGGTGGGTGGTGGTTGGTTGTGACGGGTGGTGGGTGGCGGTAGCAGGTGGATAGTGAGTGGTGGCGGAAGACGGTGGTGGAAAATGGTGGCGGGTGGTGGCTAGTGTTGAGTGGTAAAAATAATAAAAAAAAAACTCAAAACTCAAAACGGAAACACATTTTTTGTGTTTTCATTTTTTGGCCAAATTTATAAACTGAGACTACTGATTTATAAATCAAAAATTTTACCAAACAAGTTTTTATTTGAATTTTTTAAATTTTTGTAAATATAAACAGAAAACTAAAAACGTAAGTGTTACCAAACGGCACCTTAACATGTGTGATTGATAATTTACTTCACATTGAACTGATATGTTTGTAAAACTGCCATGTTTGTTCAGATTGAAAATGCTATGTGTGTAACATGTGTGTAATTAATCACAGATGCTATGTTTTGAAGCTAACATTTGTTCGGTTTCAAAATGCTATGTGTGTAGATTCATTTGATGTTTGTTCAAATGCTATTACCGGTTTAGTCTGTAACCACGTGCAAATGCTATTAAACATGGCGGTTTGAACAAATAGATGTTTTCGATAAAGATACACTCTCCCTCAAATTAAACTAGACACGCTATTAACCCCATCAAGCGAAAGCATAGCGAGAGCACTACAACTTTGTCATGTCTGTGATTTAAAACATGGCTTCTTCTTCTAACATTAGCAACATAAGAATACAAAGCGAGGCTATGCAATTGTGGAAGAACCGCGCCATACGTATTGTCGAACAATGAGAATGGAAATGAAGGCGTTTGTTCTTTGTTTGCCCATCAAAATATGTAAGTATGTATTGGAAATTTTAATCCTTTAGTAGTAGCGGTAATATTTGTTATTCAACTAACTGATTGTCATGCATTGTAGAGTACCACTCCCTCCCCATTGCAATTACTTCAAGTTAAGTGGTGAAGATGATGAAAGCGTTACGTCGAGAATCCTTCAACACTAGACACGGTGATGCTTTAAAGAGAACACTTCAACGATGTAAGGACGAGGCTTCATGACTTTGGAAATGACCATGGTCGAAGGCTTGAAAGGATAGAACATATTATCAAAGCGATGGTGTATTTCATTGTATTTTCTATCATTTTGTACTTGATCATGTAACTTTTGTACTTCTTTGTATTTTGGGAACTGTAATGGAAGTTTGTACCAGTTTTTGTTGTATTGTACTTTATGATGTAAGTAATGTTTATGGAATGAATTTTATTATGATGTAACTTATGTAACTTACTTAATAGCTTTGTGGAATGAATTTTATTATGGAATGAATGTACGGAAAGAATTTTACAAGTTATTATGATGTAACTTATAATGTTATTCTGTAATGAATTTTGGGAAACGTTGGTGTCATTGAAAGAGCTTTGTGGATGCTATTTGGCAGATTTGCGGATGAATTTTGTGGATGGTATGTGGATTCATTTTTGTGGATGCTATGTGGATGAATTTTGTGGATGCTTTGTGGATGACTGAATTTTGTGGGTGCATTGTCACTTATTTGTGGCCTGTTATCTGTTCCAGGTTCTCTTATCTGGGTGCATGAATTTTGGTTCTAATGAACAACTTGTGTTATCTGTTGCAGGTTTGTTTGTAATTAACAGATTTGGCAAATCTATTATTTGTCAACTATTATCTGTTTGTCACTTTTCTGTGGGCTCAACTATTATCTGTTAGCAAGTTGAAAGCACATATATAGAATGCGTCGTACATTTCTTCACCATCGTGCCGACTTCTTCATTAGTGAATATCAATACTCTGGTTCTGCATGGTCTATTGTATAATTTTTTATTTGAAGGGTAGCTGATTAGTTCATAACAATGCACAATGGGAGACAAATTGCTAATGCACAGGTTGACCCCATGGGGTATGCTTCCACACAACGGTTGTGTTTGAAAAAACAAAACATTATGTGCCCATATTGATGTTAGAGTGTATGACACCGTTTGCCGGTTGTGCACAATTTTTGTCTGCAATTACAGGTTGTGATTCCAGGCAATGATTCTGACACTTAAACCTTATTGTCCATATTGAACGATTCACAAACATGAACTAATCAACAAAACATAGGTTACACCATAGTTTCTGATATCGGTCATTGACATTACAAAAAAATTACCTTCTCATCCTACCAACAAAAATCATAAGACAGGTTTTAGTCGAGGACGGTGACCCAAAAAAATACCTTCAACAAAGTGGACAAGATGAAGACATTAACGCATGCACCGTTGCAATGGTTAGCAGACTATGACGGTCTGTTAGT
This sequence comes from Camellia lanceoleosa, assembly GCA_025200525.1. NCBI lineage: Eukaryota > Viridiplantae > Streptophyta > Magnoliopsida > Ericales > Theaceae > Camellia > Camellia lanceoleosa. The sequence goes on from JANUSC010000392.1 coordinate 192,348, forward strand.
TTGTAAGTCGTTTATTTTCGCTCGACGATGCCAGCTTACAAGACTACGCTTACTATGTCATACACTTGTCCAGGTCTGCTAATCCTCGCTCAAATCAACAACCTCGAAGTCTGAGTAATCTGAAAGGTCAGGGTCCGACACCAGTGCAGGATCCTCCATTATAGCCTTGATCGCAGCTGTCGGGTTCGATCCATGTATCTTCGACTTTGCCTTTGCGTCCTCTATCCGTGAGTTCCTAATGAGTCGACGAGTTATCTGACCAACCTCACTTTGCAAACGATGCCTAACTTGGGAGTCGCTGACATGAGGGAATTGCCGCTGCATTTCAACCGACCGGGCTTTTGTGACCTTCAGAAAAGCACATCGGCGATGGTGTTCTGCCCGAACTCGTTTGGCAAAGCAGTGAAACTAGAATTCTAAAATACTTCCCTAGGCAAGCATCTTGTATTGGGGTGCGGTTGTAATCCGTGAGGTTCAAAACTCCACGATGGGAACCTGTTTCAAAAAGCGTCGATCAAAGGAATCGATATACCCACCGCATAATCAATTACGGTGACTTGATTGGGTATGTCAGTTGCAAGTGATTGTTCACGACGCGTTTACCGTGGTGTGCATCCATAGGTGTAAAGGGTCTAGATTGAGTCCAACTTTGTTTTCGCAGGTTCACGAAGAATATATGCACGCATAAAAACAAACCCAAATGCAAAACAACAACTTGGTTCCAAACTTTTTGTGGTTGGTTGTAAATGTTAAATTACCTTAAACCCGTAGTCATTAATACGTTGGTGGTAGGTTTAAAGATGTGAACACACTTATTGTTGTTTGGTGGCAACACCTACCCCAAACTGCGTAAAAGCAACTTACTGACTGCGGGTATTTCATTTAATAGGTTGGGTGCAGTTGGAAAGGCATATGTATCTGATAAGAGCAATTTTGCTAACCTTTATGGATGAGTAGACATGTAATTGGGTTGGGGCACAAATACAAATGAGGAATGTGAATGTATGATGAACTGTGGGTGTGGAAATCAATGTGATGGGATAATCTTGATGGAAGGTGCAATGCATGTGTGTTGGAAATGCCAAATAATGGGCGATCGAAGTCTTGAACGGATGACTTGGTGCATGCAAGAAGGAACGAATTTTTCCAAGATGAATTCGGCCAGTTTGAGAAATTAATACAATGTATGTCACAATGCATGAGGTCTTCTGCAAACATACAAGTCATGTACCATATATTACAAATACATACAGCATAGTGTTGTGTAATATTATGAATCTGTACATTCCTTTAAAAAAGTAGTCAGTCAAATAAACCATACACATATTCCTACAAAATGTCTGATTCGAACAAGATTGAAGCTATTGTTCATGCTCATCTTGCTCCTGTATTCGAGCAGTTGCAAGCTATCTACGAAAGGCTGAATGAAGTGGACACACGGTTGTCAAGTTTGGAGCGGCAAGTCGGCGCTATCAAGCAGAACGTTGATTGGCTAACCGATGAGAACTTGGCGGCGGACGAAGCAAAGTCTGATAAGACAATGGATGAGGACAGTCAATCAGATAATCTGGACAACTCTTGAAGAGCCTGGCGATGATCTGCGGATATGTAGATTTGATTTCTTTTTTTTTTAACCTTCCCTGTAAGCCATGAAAGTTTTGTTCTGGCTGGAGTCATATGTGCTAATGGGCTGATATATAACCTACCTACGAAGAGTATTGAGTTTTCATTCATAATGTGGTTTCTTTCATTTTTGAAAATTAATTTTCCCTTTTTCGTAATTAAATTATAAAAACACTTCGGCAACAAAAGCAGCCGTAAAGTATATACAGTTACAGTCGCATTCATCCGAACAAGAAACATGCGTAAAGAAAATAGTACTAAGTCAGCAGCCACATCGACATGTTTTATCCATGTTTACATTTGACTTGCACTTTGCAGTTAATCCATATTTACATCGTCCAGCAAAAACAATACTGGGGAGCCATAAATATCATCCATATTGAAATCAAACAATAAAAAATTAGTTAAGTCCTATTGCCACCCAAATTACTGGCGTACTGGCAGCCCAATCCCATCACTGGCCTAGCTTGTGGCATTGCTCATATGAAGGCACTCCCGGTACTCTGCGATCTTTGCATTATTGACATCCATAACGATGTCAACCAACAACTTATGACGCACACAGGGAGCGAACTTTGTACAGAAAGATCATAAGACAAATCAGTTAAAATTGCATGACATACAAGGAAGGATTTGATTGACAAATGGAAATTAAGCGGTAGAATGTACCTTGTGTGGACCGGGGCTTCATCGAGTTCTTTGCATGAATTTGATGACGAACATCCCACGGTCAAACGTGATACAAAAATAATTTGACATTAAAGTTGTCGTCAATACTTAATAGGTTCGTTAAGTCAGTCATGCAGCATAGACATTAATGTGAAGGGGGGATTGTGGATTACTCGTCCAGTTGTTGTACTGGCCTCTCATCTAACATGCAGAGGGGAAAGCTACGCACGTCTGTAACATAATCATTTCCAAAGTGTAGTTGCAGCAAGTCGTGCATAGTTTGAACCTGTTCCACAAGGTTGAAGTTGGTTTACGTAAAGGATGTTCAAGTTTTTTGTAGTGTTCAGAAATGCATGAGCAGGACATACCAACATTTTAGCTGCATTCAACTTCCTTTTGTTCGGTCGGTTGGATGGGACCGAGTCGAATAGGTAGGCTACACGGTCCACCATATCAATTTTAACGCACAACCAATGCACTCCTCTGTAATTGAAAGGCATGTAAATCTACACGTAAACACAACGGCATACCTTGTTTAGAGGCGATGTAAACATGTAATGCCTTTCATATTTTCGTTTTAATATAATAGGATGAACATTGATATTACCCTCTGGCATGCATCAATCGCGATGTATATCTGTCATGTCGAAAAAGGATGTGACGATATGTTCATGGTCAGAGGTTGCATATCTTTATTTAGAATCAAAGTCTGCATGTGTAATGCATAAAGGTCATTGACGGAAACATTTGTCAAAATATGTCATACACAATACACAACGTAGCTTTAAACACTTACTTACCGACACATATACGGGAAAGAACCAATCAGTGTGCCTCCCGTCATTGTGTAAATCCCTCTGTCGATTAGTCAATTGCACCACCACCAAGTTGATTGGCTGGAACATTGTATGCAAGACACAAGGCAAGTTGATTAGAAAGGTTTACGAGTTGAAGTCTTGGCAGATTCATATTTGTGCGACCAACACTTACGATGTCGGATAGCGAGGACCACTGGTTTGGCGTGCGCATGTCACGCCGGGTGGCAACTTCACATGGCCGTTCATGAAGATTCATGGAAACAACAATGTCCCTACAAGCAAAAAATGATCCTTAGAACGATTGTTATTTCACAGTGGACTGTCATTTAAAATTTGCAAGTAGTAAATGAAACAATACATTTCATTTTTGCTATCGTCAAATACATAGTTAAGAAGTTCTTGTTCCTCCGCCGATAACAACCCTTCGCTGTCCAACATCGTGAACGAGTCCTACAAAAATAAACAGCCAACTAACAGTACACATTTCACAAAAAAATTGAAGCTTACATTACAAGGTCGGTAGTCAAGAAAAACAACGTGAAATGATGTAAAAACTGTGAGCCTCAGAGTTTTCCCAACTTGTGATGTTTGGTGCGGAGTTTGTTAGAAATGTGTACTAACATATGGCGTGATCATAGCGCAAACATGCAATTCTTTGACAACTAGTACAATACAACACAGATGATTGTAAAATTAGCAAAACATTATTGATGTGGGCATGAATTGGGTATTCAGAACTTGTGGGCCATGAAAGGCAGTATTTGTACCTTGTTCACATTGTCCACACCATCAACATCCACAGGTGAACTGATGTCGTCAAGTCCACTATTTGTTTTGCTATCGATGCACAATTGCATATCCCCCACCTCAGTGGCTTGAACTCCACTTCTGCGCTTTTTTCCTTTTCCTTTTCCTTTTCGTCTTCCCTTTGCACTTCCCGTAACGATTCCAATTGCTCCCAATGGTTTGCCAAGCTTAGTAGGAGAAGTATGCACATCGCACGCCATGTTCTTCACGCCCACTGACTGAAGGTCATGAGTGTATTTATCTTTAGTTTAATATGTTTCCCCTGACCGAAGGCCTCCCTTCTTGTTGTTGTCCCCACCTTCTTCAATGTTCAGCTTCTGCCCATCATGCAAATGACTTTTGTCCCTTGCCAAGGTTCCCTTCAAAATCTGTTGTTGGTGATCCACCCCTTGTACATCTGAAATATTACACTCCATTAGGTTAACTTCGTCAGATGGTTTGGCCACGCCATCGTCATGCGCCTTTACTCCAACAATGAGGTCCACACCTGTTGGGCCACGCTTGCGGTTGCGGTGTAGAGAATATACCTTCGATGAGGTGGTGTAGCATTTGCTTGATTCACGTAAATTGGTTTGTTCGGTGAGCGGTTCGTTCTTGCAAAGCGAAATGTTGAAGCGATTTGCTTGACATTTCTTCGATTGAGCAACATTGGAGGAGAGGTTAATGATACACACATCATTGCCTTCCACCAAATCATACATACACATTCGTGAACTTAGTCTTATAAACCATCTTTAAATGATGTGGCTCAACTGTGTGAAAATTAAATATTTGCTTGGATGGATTACCTTGTCATTGCCAACAACTTGCTTGGCTTCGAAATGTCACAACATGTCCATTAAATCTGTTTGGTTGTGGAGAACTTGCTTCATCATTTCCTTCACTTCGCGAATGTCGGACTCCAAATTGCTCATACGAACTTCATTGTACTGTCCATTTTGTTGGTTCTCGACATGCCATGCATCCATGTCAGCATCATCCGCGTTACTGGAATCAAACTCCACCTAATCATAGAAACGCATAAATGAAGTCTGACATTGTATGTTGAAGAGAAGTGGGTTGATGGTGTGAAGCGTACTGATGGCGAGTGCTTACGCAATTGTTGGGAATTTGTGCTTCCTTCTCATACGTCGCGGCGTCTCGTATTTAGGTATCACCCCAATCATGAAGCCGAGGTGTGGACGGCGTCGTAGTCAGGTCGGACAAATACGATCAGGTACAATGTGGACATTGAGGGCACACCATAATTAAGTTGTTTTTCCCAGAAAAATTAACTATATTCAGTAACAATAACATTCATTATTCTGAATTTTGCAGCGGAACGTACATAGAATACCGATTTTGTTGAGGATGCTGTCAACTTTATAGGCACATATAATGCAATGTGTTTTGGGGAAACAAATGTACAGCACACCAATGACTTTATTGATGAAACCAAGGAAAAAAAATTATGTTCAGGTTCCCCTCTTCGCAACCTAGTTTTAATTGGTTCCTCCATTGAGGTTCGGCATACTTTTTGCCCTGTACTCGTTGTTCTTAAATTCATGATGGTACTCGCAGAAAATATATTCCTGCGAGTACCATACTTGGGTGAGGAAGAGTGTTGTTCGTCGTACTCACAAAGCAAGTACCATTGTATGTCCCAATGAAGGCCAATTTGTTGAACCATGACAGAACAATGCATCAAACACATGACGGGGGGAATGGAAAAAAAAACAAGTTATTGGCATACCATTTGCAGGAAAACACATCCAGTTGCACTGCGATGACCTTTATACTTACGAACACCGTTGTGAAGGCATTGCAGTGTCAACTTTGCCCAATTACAAGCTCGCATACGATTCACGTCCTTCACGGCATGAATGAACGATGGATTCAAGCCGGTCATTGTGGTAGGACATAACATGGCCCCCAACACGTACAGCGCAAATTTTCGCCGAAACTCGTCCTCTGCACCATCAGTCTTGGTCAGATAAAGTCTCAACTTGTTCAAAGGAATGACTCCGTTAACAACTCCAACCTCATCGTAGATATTGGGATATGCTTCTAATGACCCGACCAATCGCGTCATCGCCTTCACCGTATTCCCAATAAAACATTAAGCGCCTTACACGTGAGCTCGACTTGACAACCATGAACATTCAATGAACTCTTGTCAAGATCGAAGTTACTGTACCAACCATGCGCTGAAGTCGTGATCTATCGTGTACACTTCATCCCGAGGCCGACAAACCCAATGTCAATGATTTTCTTTTTGTGCTTCGTTGAGCGGTTAACTAGCTCAACAATTGACTTCAATGATATCACGGAGTTGGCTTTTACCTGCACATTTTTACCCTTAAATTAATACAAAAATACAACCAACAATGTCGGAAGCGGGACCTAGCCAAATGCATTTACTGAAAACATGAAGTGCGTAATGACCTTTTCGGACTTGGTCGGATGGTACAACTTTGGCGTCTTCCTCAACGCTCGCCTTAGCCATTTCCGCAAACCTCTTTTTCTCATCAGAGGGGAGTGCCTTCCACCTTTCCCCAATCTCCTTTCTAGTCTTTAACCAAGTAAATGACAGGCGTACAAGACAAGTAACAACTATGAGTCCAAAATTACTTTAAGTAGAACTTTATGCCAACCACAATCCGCGTGCATTGTTGGTAATTAAATAAGATTACAAATACAAATAACGATTCTTGACAAAAAGTCCGACAAAAGCGTACTGGACTTTTACAAAGAATTGAAATTTACAAAAACAATAGGAAGGTGACATTCTTACATGCTACAATCCTACAAACGTGAAACAATCACAAGGCCACTACGACCATTCAATACAACGTGTGGATAGCAACCCAGCGATGTGTTTCCATCATAGTGTATTATAGAGAATACAGATTTCGACGCTCACCATTTTTTGTCCAGTGTAGTCTGGCCCTTGCATTTCCTTGAATTGTTGCTGGCTGCATGCAAGCATCGTGAAGCTTATCATTACTAAATCTTAAATATGAATACATATATATATATATATGCAAGTTTTTATGTCAAAATTTGGCCCGAAATCGCATATCTGACTTTTCGTACATCAAGGTGAATCGACACCAATTTATACATTTTCAGACATACGGAACAAAAGCAATTTCAAACATCACAAATTGAACTTCGACGAGCCGCGTAATTTCAGTACAAAAAATGTAATTCCATATTGTGAAAATAAACAACTAGTACCTGTAACAAATGAATGGTGCAACTGGCCGCTTCCGACAAGAGCCAGCGATAGTGTGGGACATTTGGATTTGTTGTTCGGCAACTGTCTTCAATCTTTTCCTTCCCCTTTATGAAAGAGTAAATTATACAAATTAGATTGAAGGGGAAATTACAGGGGTGGTGTACACATTTTGTCCGTTGTTTAATTTGGATCGATGCACTTTAAACTACCTAAATTCTGAAAGTCCCATTCAAAATTTCTGGACATTTTCGGTCTAATTGCTAATGCCATTTGTGATTTATAAAACAAAGATTGTAATGTCAATTGATTGCGATTATGTAAGTTCAGTAAAGTTATAAGTTCACTACAACAATATTTACAGTCGACACGTATATGCATATTTTCTGATACAAAACAATGAAGAGTTGTAATCAAATGGACGTAATTGAAACAAAACTTCTAAATTGATGCTGCAAAGCGAGGCCATTCAAAATTTGTGGAAAACAAATAACACAAACACAAAAGTACACGGGCTGCTGTAAGAATTGATCCGGGAAAAAAATCAGCATATTCCTTGGTGATCGATTGCGTTTGTTTACAAACATATGTACGAAACCAAGTGGTAGGAAGTCTTTAAGGAGAAAACTAACATTGTTGGTGCGAGGTGACCAATATCCATCAGATGCAATGACGACAACTCCTGCAAAGTATTGAATCAATATTTACAAGAACACAAACAAGCGGTTTGCAACATGTGGTACATTAACCTCAAAATTTTACGTAAACCACAACAACAACACGAAATTTCCCAACACATATCTGATTTTGAAGCAGACAAAAAGAAAGAATGAGACATCCAAATTTTGCATTTAGTTCACACGACTTACAATTAAAATAATTATGTGTACAAGCGATAAATGCATAATGTCGCAAATATTGCCAGGAGGACTACATTTTGTTTTCCATTTACTACTGAGGACTACGCATATACTTTATGAAGGCCCGACTACAAAGGACATGAAGCAATGAACTATTTCATGGCGGGGTTAAACAATGCTGACCACGATTCATTGTTAGAGAAATTGGTGCTCATGACATCCACAAAAACCAGATGAAACCCCATCCAGTTGAGGGCTTCAATTTCCTACTGACCAACTTCAATTTCCTACTGAGCAACTTGGTTGCAGCGAATCGAGGTGGCTGCATCCTGGCCCATGCTCCATTACCTTGAATTGGTCAAGCGATTAGGCGGATCGAGAGAAGAATACTTTTAAGGCATACAAAGCAAGTCTCATCGATTGTATGTAACAATGAAACAAGCAAGAAATTGAAGCCACGAACTTCATGCTAGCCTACCCAAGTCTCGTCAATGCCCTCTGTTTACTGTGGTTGGCGTATGCAGGGGTGAAGTCTTTAGGAGGATATCAGCGTCGTGCACATACGATTAATGCTCCCATCCGGTGATGTTCAACTTCTTAACGAAGTTGTTCGATTCTTCAAGTTCACGAGTCGTAAGGGGAGGTGAAGAAATTGAGAAAAGTCAAGGAGGCGAGCAATTCGAAAAATCTCCTTTGTAGAAATGGAGAACCTTGCCTGTCATTGCACGCAACTTTTGAATGATGGCTACCTTTGTCTTGAAGTTATCATCTTGCATATATATATAGCAGTTACATTTGAAGAGGAAGGTAGCTGTCATTCATGAGTTGCGGGCTGTCTGGACTTTATTGAGCAAGTTCATGAAATGCGTACTCTCTTTTGTCTTTTTCATGACCTTCGTGCAGAATGAGAACGGATGGGTACGTTAGTAATATTTGTGCGCAGGCAGTGGCAGTGTTGCTTGTTTCATTGTCACATACAATTGATGAAACTTGCTTATGCCGAAGCAGTTGCCTTTCTCTAATCTACCTTGTCGAGCACCGAAGGTAATGGAGATGGACCAAGATGGCGCCACCTCGATTTTTTATTAGAAGTTGCTTTCGATGAGAAATCGAAGCCCTCAACTTGATGGTGGCCTTTCCAACAACAAGCGGCGGAGGCGATGGTGAAAACCAATACCTTCTCCCCATCGACTCGGACAAGCCTAGCAGTTAAGGAAGAAGTTTGCCTTGATCCGTCTCTAATATCCAACTTTTCTAAGATGTGGTCCAT